>RJWJ010001218.1:0-143112 GCA_004363605.1 Indri indri | reverse complement strand
TTTTGAGACAGAGTCTCACTCTCTTGCCTGGGGCGAGTGCCGTGGCGTCAGCTTAGCTCACAGCAACCTCAAACTCCTGGGCTCGAGCAATCCTACTGTCTCAGCCTCCAGAGTAGCTGGGACTACAGGCATGCGCTACCATGCCCGGCTAATTTTTTTTCTATATATATTTTTAGCTGGCCAATTAATTTGTTTCTATTTTTGGTAGAGACGGGGTCTCGCTTTTGCTCAGGCTGGTCTCGAACTCCTGAGCTCAGGACGATCCGCCCGCCTCGGCCTCCCAGAGTGCTAGGATTACGGGCGTGAGCCACCGCGCCCGGCCATGTGTTTGGTGATTTTGAATTATGAACTTTTCTTTAGCAGGACTTTATCTGTGGGAATCCTATGTAGTCTGGATTGAGGGCAGAGAAGTTTTGAGTTTGCATCATCATTAGCCTGAAACCCTTTTTTATATTAACAACTTGGTCTGGGGGCTCCTAGATCATTTGGGTTATATAAATCTAAACCCCACACCTACGTGAGAAAGGGCCCCTTAGCAAGACCTAGGTAAAACATTTTTTTTCCATGTGTGATCCAGGCTGTGTCAGTCAAGCTTCTTTATTAAAATTTCCTCCACTAGTGGTAGCATTTTTTGTTTTTCTGATATACTCTTTCATCCAGGACCTTCATGACTCCTGGCTTCTTTGGGCATCTTGGTTCTAACTTCCCACCTTATGTGGCCCAAGACGTTTTCCCTATGAGCAGCAAAATCCAAATCCCCAGGTGTTGGAGTCCAGAACCCCATTGCTTCCACACCTGAGGGCTGCTATCACGTCCACTCTCAAGATTTCCACTCTGGTTTTTAGTTATTTCTTTGCTTTTGGTCTCTGAGACCATCTTTTCCTTTCATGACAGCTCAGCTATGAATTCAAAATTATGTTTGTCCTATTTCATCCAACATTTTTGAGTATTTCATAGTAGGAAGATTTTGGGTTATCTAGTCTACAATATTGTTGAAAATGGAAGTGTGGTGTTTGCCATTTGAAATTAGTGGTAGTAGAGCTGATAATATATAATATTTGTAAGAATTTTGAGGTATAAAAAGTGAAGGGCTTCATTTCCACATAGGAATATTCCGTGAATATACAATTTAGGGAGAAGAGAGTTAAAGCAGCTGCTGGTCAGTGATCCATTTGCTCCCTTCACCAGGGGACGTTCCCAGGTGAAAGAAAAGAATGCAGGTGATCTGTCTAATCTCTGTGTTAGTTGTACCTTTAAATAAATAGTTCGATGATACTTGTTAGGAGAAAGAGCCCTTATCTACAGAATTTTCTTAACAGAATGTTCTTGGCAAAATGATGAGTTATAGTAAGTAAACCCAGAATGTATGAATATATAAGGCATAGTTACCTGGAGAATGTCATGTAAGCTGTACAACTCTCTGGGAGAGAGAATGGAGATATTCATAATATAAACATTCCTCTTGCTATGTGAAGTGATCTGTGAATCACACTTAGAAACTTCATATATTTTTCTGGGCTAGAGAGTACATGTATGACATGGAGGGGAAGGACCAGAGAACTGCCCTGAATGTCCCTGATCTTTTCTTCTGAGACTCTTCATTGCCTATATCCTTGAAATTATTAATTAAGCCTGATACTACTAAAATGCCTGGTTCATGGTAATCTAATTAGAAAATCTGCTTTTTTATGTTAGCTTACTACCTAAAGAATCCACCTACCCCCATCACATTAGCCTGTTTTATTGTCTTTATAGCACGTATTTATTTTTTATTGTATGTCCTCTCTTACTTTCCCAAAGTAAACTCTTTGAGAACAGGGACTTTGTCATGTTCATTGCAGTAGCCATAGTGCCTAGAACATTCTAGAACACTGCCAGAAATATTTGTTGCCTAATGCTCAATAAATGCCTATTGAATGAATAAGCTATAGTCCTTACCCTCAAGGATTTTATGGTCCAGTAGGGAAATTAAAATATATACATATCAGATAGGAAAAATACTAAGAATCAAGCCACCATAAAGCAGTAAAATAGAATGGTTATGAGTTTAGGCTTTGAAGTCACAGACCTTGGTTCAAATTCTTCTTCTGCCACTGACTGTTATAGGCTGAACTGTTCCCCCCTCCACCCCCAAATTCATCTGCTGAAGTCCTGACATCTAATACTGCAGAACATGACTGTATTTGTATAGCCTTTACAGAAGCAATTAAGTTAAAACGAGGTCATTAGTGTGGGCTTAATCCATTATGACTGGTGTCTTTATAAGAAGAGGAACTTTGAATGCCACCCATACAAAGGGACAATAATGTGAGACATGGAGAAGACAGCCACATACAAGCCAAGGAGCTGATCCTTCCTTCGTGGTCCTTATAAGGACCAACCCTGCTGACACCTTGATTTTGGACTTCGAGACTCCAGAACTGAGAAAATAAATTTTTATTGCTTAAGCCACCCAGTCTGTGGTACTTTGTTAGGGCAGCCCTAGCAAACTGCTACACTGACCAATATACATTACTTGTAAAATGAAGAAAAATTACAGTATCTTCCTCATCTTATTGTGAGGATTAAATGTAATAATGTATGTACAATTCTGGAACATAGAAAGTATTTGATACATCCTAGCTTTTATTACTAGTATTGAACTGTATTACTAGTATTGAACTCAGCATTCAATGTGATTGTTATATCCTTTAAACAGCAGATTGGATTACCTTTTACTAATTTGGAGGTGTCTTTAGGCATTCACATATCCCTTCATTTTGAGTTATCAAAATTTCAGTTTAATTGAACTAGAGTTTTTAAATTTATGGTTCAAACTATTCTCTAAAAATATCTCATATGCAAATGATCACAACCAGAGTATGGTATTTAAAAATAGTCAAAAGACCATTAGTTTAACTCTATGGAGGTCCATATACAGAAAAAGACCTAAAATAGAATGTGAATTATTTTTTAAGTCTTATAAAAGGAACTTAAAAGAAGAAAAGGTGGTTGTAAGCAATTTGAATAAATTACATCGGTAAATTACAAATCCCGTAATATTATATATACTATATTCATGTGTAGGCAAAATATTTAACCTGCTTAGCCAAAGGAAGATAAAGAGATTTCTCCATTTACTTTGCCCAAAGCTTCCTTTGCAATAGCTGATAATGTGACAGATCTCTTAGTTTATAAGAAAGATAGCACAATAGCAGAAAACCTAGAGGATTAAACCTAAAGTACTTTAGAATAAAGTCTTAAAAGAAAAAAACCAGTGGAAAGGACCAGCATCTCCAGAAATGAATGCATTAGGAAAGAATCACATGTGCTTTCCCCAGTTCACTCTTAACTGTACAAGGCATCCTTCATTGGAGAGCTCATTAGACTTTTTTTTAATCACGAATGTTGAAGCTTGGCCTAGAAGAATCTTTTCTCATAGTGGGCTATAATTTTGTTTGTGTAATAACACAGCAAAATTGGATTCTAACTCTCAGTCTAATTAATTCGCCAGTCCTGGGCATCGTCAGACCAGTGATGCAAACAATAAACCTGCTGTCAGGTAGTAACACTAACAAGTTGTTTCCCACACAGCACGTCAGGAAGGCTGTCCACTGGGGCTCCTGAGTTGTTTCTATTGAAGAACCATACTCTTACTCTGGAGTCTCTCCACTCTCCAACGTGAGTAAGGGAGGACAGTGGAAAGGAGGTGTTAATGGGGGATGATACATGTGAAATGTTGGAAGATTTGGAAGCAATCCTAGATTATATTTAAGAAACAATCTGGCTTTTTTCTTAAAATATTTAATTACACAAGTAATATATAAATACATGCTTTTGAAAAATTCCAGCAATATAAAGCATAGAATCCCTTCTCATCCTCTCTCTTCTTTCCTTGAGATTCTCACTTCTCCTTCTCAGAGATAAAAAGTATTAACCCTTGATAAATTTACATTCATATATAAGAAAACACACACAGATATAGTTTAAAAAACATTTATGGGATAATGCTTTCAAGGTTTTGTCTTGTGATTTGCTCCCTCTCCCCAAGAATAAAAATTAGGATTGCTAGCTTATATTTTGGTAACAAATTGATGCCAAAATTCCAGTGGTGTAGCCAAATGCAAATTTATTTTTCATTACATTTTGTGGATTGGTGGAGGGGGGCATTTCTGCTCCACAGAGTTACTCAGGATACTAGGCTATTGGAGTCTTCACATCTTATAACTGCACCGTCCTTGGTTGCTGTCATAGGAGAAGTGCAGCTGGAGAGAAGGACACGAGCCTTTTGCTGCCTCGGCCCCAAAATGACACATGTCACTTTTCCTCTAAGTCCATTGCCCAGAACTAATCATGTAGACTCACCTAACTGCAAGGGGTATTAGAAACAGGAGTAAATATAACATTCGGTGAGCATTGTGATCTCTGACAATATCTTACAGCTATTTCAGTGTCATACATAAATCTGCTAAATACTGCATTGTATTCCATAATGTGAATGCATTGTAATTCAGTTAACCATTCCTGTGGATGGACATTAGGGTTATTCTCATTCTTACAGTGTTGCAGTGAACATATTCACATATATGGTATAACTTTGTACATATGTGGGATAGATTTTGAGTAACGGAATACCTGAATCAAAGGGTACTTCATATTTAGTTTTGATGCACACTTCAAAATAATTTCACTCATAATATTATTTTGTCATTTCTGTTTTTTATTATATTTAATCTTACCAGAGGATTTTCGATGTTATTAGTTTTTGCAAAGATCTGTTTTTCGGCTTAATTGATGTTCTCCATTGTATATTTATTTTCCATCTTATTAATTTATGTTCTTTCATCAATCTTCCTTCAACTTAGATTTTTTGTTATTCTTCTTTTTAAACTTCTACATGTTTGACTTAAGTTCACTAATTTTCAGACTTTTTTTTTAAAAAAAAATATGTAAGTATTTAAGATTATACCTTCCCTTCCAGTACTGATTTCACCACTTCCCACTTGTTTTGATTTATGGTACTTTGATTTTCACCCAGTTCTCTGTATTTTCCTGGAATATATTTTTCTTCCTTTTAAATTCAATTTCTCTATGCCTTTATGTTTGTTTTTTTTTTTTTTTTGGTATATTTCTTGTGAGTAGCATATAGCTGGATTTTAAAAATCCACCTGAGAGTCTCTATCTTTGAAGGTAAAGTTTAACCCCTTAATAGTTATTAGAATTTAGGATATATTTGAATTTATTTTTAAGTGTCTTCATGCTTTTTATTTGTCCTGCTCGTCTCCTTTGTTATCTTTCTTCCTTCCTTTTTCCTTCCTTCCTTTTTCCTTCCTTCTCTTTCCTTCTCTCTCCCTTTCTTTCTTTTCTTTCTTTCCTTTCTTTCTTGACAGGGTCTTGCTGTGTTGCCCAGGCTGGAGTGCAGTGATGTGATCATAGCTCACTGTAACCTGGAACCCTGGAGCGCATGGGCTCAAGCAATCCTCCCACCTCAGCCTCCTGAGTAGCTAGGACTATAGGCAAGAACCACCACACCTGGCTAATTTGTTTTTATATTTTGTAGAGACAGTATCTTGCTATGTTGCCCCAGCTGGTCTTGAACTCCTGGCCTCAAGTGATCCTCCCACCTTGGCCTCCCAAAGTGCTGGGATTACAGGCGTAAGCCAACATGCCAGGCCTTTGTTTATTTTGAATGACGGTTTATTTGTGTTTATTCTCCCATTTTTTTCTCTCTAATTGTTGATAAATTAGACACTGTTTTTCTTTTCAAAGTTTCCTTTAGATTTTTTCCATTTATATTTAACTTAATGAAGTCTAAGGTTAATCAGTATCTTAACACTCCCTACTGAATAGTAGAAAATACTGAACTTTGATCATCCTCCATCAAATTATTTACTATTGTTGGCCAGTATTTTACTTTTGTCTTTTCTTTGTTCTAAATTAGACGACATTATTATTGCAGATAATATGTTCAATTTACTAGTTTGTTTATATATTTGCCAATATCTTTTCTCATTTTTCCTTTCTGTCTCTTAAAAATTCTTTTGGTTCATTTTCTGTCTTCCCGAAGTACATCCTTATAAAATTCCTTCATTAAATTCTGCTGATGGCAAACTCTTGCAGTTTTTGTTTATCCGAGAATGTCTTTAGTTTACCCTAGTTAATGAAAGACAGTTTAGTTGAGTATGCAAGTCTAGAGTTGCAGTTCTCTTCTCTCAGCACTTGGAAGATGCTATTTGTCCTGTCTTTTGGTTTTTGTTCCTGTTCTTGAGAAATGTGCTGTTTTTCTTACATTATATAAATATCAAAATACTATCACCACACATTTAGATATAACTATATATTTTACTAGATTCATTGATCTCCATTGTTTTGATATACTTTGTCTCCTCCTACGATGAGTTTATTACTTAGATTTAATTTTCTTTTGATTGAGATGTTCTGCCTTGAGTGATTTCCTCAGAAAAAGCCATGGGTGGTATAAATTTTGAGTCTTTTTGTGGTCGAAAATGCTCTTCTTTGACCTCTTTTGTGGTTTGATCCTGTCACTGCTGGGCTCGTTGTTCCCCCCTTTAAATATATCCATGTCAAGACGCACCACAGCAGAGCCATAATGGAGAGATAGTCAAGGGTTTATTATCCATTCAAGCACAGGCACGGTGAGGGAAGCCAACGTGGGCGGGCGGGTGGATTTTTATGGAAGGCTCTGTGACTTCCATATCAATGATATTCTGGCCCGGCATGGACTTCTTGGATCACAGTTTTCTTCTTTCGAAAGTCTCTAAATAGTGTTCCCTTTTTTTTTCTTCTGATTTCTAATACTATCAGTGAGAAATATGATACCAAATTCTGATTCTCTTTCCTTTTTAAGTAATCCGAAACCTGATCTCTCTCTAGAAGTTTGTATAAATTTTTCTTCATCAGTAGAATTCAGAAATATTATTGGAATATGACTAAATAAGTTTAGTTTTTCATTAATCCTGCCTGGCACTTCATATGACCCTGTTATTTGAAATGTCAAGTCTTTTTCCAGCTTGGAGAAGGAAAAGAAAAGAATGGAAAAGTTTCTTTTCCTTTAACTGTGGGGTCTTGTCTTTTCTTCCCTTTGGAATGCCTTTATTTTCATTTGCTTATTAGGCTTCTTGGAACTGTCTTCCATATTTCTTTTCATTAGTGATTTCCTTTTATTTACATTTTTCTCTCTATTGTAAGATATTTTCTCCATTTGATCTTGCCGATCTTCTAGCTCACCACTCTTGGTTACTACTTTAGTTTCCAGCAGTAGTATTTTTTTGGGTTGTTCTCTTTGGCTTCTAATTCAGAAGTGATGTTTATTTTTTAACTTGCTAAAATATGTTCCCTTTAAATGAATCTACTCAAGAATTGTCAGTACATTTTTATTAAAGTTCCCTTCAGGTTTTCTTCCCCATTAAATATGCCTCAGTGAGAGCCACCTGTTCAAGTTATGTTCTACAAACTCTCTTTGTTTGCTCGTGTTAGCTGGTGGGGGGTTGCATCTAGTCTGGAGTGGAATTTGGGGTCTATTTGGGCAGCATGGTGCTTGGTGCTGGTGAGTTTCGATGGTCTCAGCAACACCCTGCAGCAGCTGTGTCTTCCTGGAGTTGTGAACAAGACGCCGGGCCAGAGGTGTCCCCCATTGGCTGTTCTCTCAATTTGCCTGGGAACTAAATGTCTCAGATAGGGGTAGGATTGCTCTGTCTTTAATGGTGGTACACACATGTCCACACAAACACATACACGCACCCTTTTCCCCCATTAACTGTTAATTTTGCTTGTTAAACGATATTGAATGAAACATGACACATGGAAGCATTTGTAATCCAGTCCAAACCTACCTTTTTGGCTCCTTTTCTGACTCCTCCTTTATACACAAGATGTTTCATAAGTTCTGAATTATTCTTCTGTTCCCTAAACACATAATATATTCTCTCATTTCCAGATTTTCTACCAGAAAGTAGAGAAATAAGAATGAGAATATTAGAAAAGTGGACTCAGGCTGACACCACCCCAGAATCTGTCTCTAAATACACTTTTTTTTTTTTTCTAAATACACTTTTTAAAACAAATAAGGAAACTGAGTGTTGTTTAGGATCACATAGCTAGTTTGAGTTAATATTAGCATGTGATGGAATGCGAGTCTTACAGGAAGCAGTAAGACTGTTGACGGGGAAGTCTTGCCAGTGAAATGCAAGAATAGAGGCAGATACGTAAGGGGAATTGTTAGTTCATTCATTCATTCATCAAACGTGTATGAGTCTGACCTTCACCAGATGAATTGGAAGGAGACAGAATAGAAATGGATGAGGAATATTATAAACAGAGTGTACCTTCCTCAAAGATCAGAAATGCGAAAGTGCGTCATGTGCTTGGGAAACAGAACAATCCAGAGCTGCCGAATCGCTTGGAGGGATCCTGGAAACGAGGCTATGAATGAATTGGGCCAGATTGTGAAGGGATCTGCACGTCATGCTTTGTTCTGTATTTATTCAACAGTGTTTACTGAGCGCCTACTGTGTGCCAGGAGCTGTGCCAGGCACTAGGGATGTAGGAGTGAGAGAGGCAGCATTCCTGCTCTCCAGGAACTGCAGGCATTAAGAGGCTGATAGAATGAAGTAATTAAGCCTGTTGATGAATGGACAGTTCGCGCTAGTGGCAGTAAAGGGGAAGGAGCCTGGAAGCAGGAGAGGAGCCAACTGCCTTAGTTCAAGGGAGGAACGATGCAAGCCTGGGCTACGGAGAGGGATGGCAGGTGGCAGAGCGGATGCGATAGACATGCATGGGTGAGGAGGAAGTTCAGGAGGCTGAACCTGGAGAGGGAGGCCAGCCGGTAGAACTCTAGCCTCATCCTCCTTTGGCCTAAAGATGGTGGTGGTGATGCTACACCTCGGCTCTTGATTCTGCTTCATGTGGGTTCTTGGAGAGAGAGGGAGAGAGAGACAGTCTAATTGTCCATCTTGCTCTCCATGGCTGCAAGCATCACATTGGTATTGCCAGTAAACACTGGGTATGCCTGAGAGCTGTTGTCCCATGCTCAGCCAGATTAGAGCTCACCATAGTTGACTTATTGGAAATGCTCCCGTGCAAGAATGAAATTATTTTCTAAGTTTTACTAAGGGAGTTAGAGATCCCTTTGAGGCAATTTTGTGAATTATCTCATATGGCTGCTGTAAAAAGAATTGCTAAATAAGGCAATATTGCACCCTTGAATTAAAAAAATATATATGCATTATTTCAAATATTTAGAGACTATTAGTTTTTGTTGTCTTCATTGTCTTTTGAAAGCTACAAAAATAAAGGGGAAATGGTAACTGCTGTTTTAACATAGGATATTTTGCCAAATATCTTTCCCCCTCTTTTTCCCTCTTGTTTAAAGCTGTTTTCTTACGATATACTCCAAAAGGCTTTATTCCCTTGACAATATATTTAATAACAGACAATTTAGCAGACACTATCAATACCTTCTGAATCTCTGTTTCTCAATTTCTTCTAAACAAATGAGAGTTGAGAACATTTTGTTACATTGTAGTTTTCTCCCTGTTGATAGCTCCCCGGTTAGCCATATATGCAAACTGCACACCGGAGCTCTCCCGCTAAGCCTCCATGATGGCATCTCATACTCTTTGCAGCCTTGCAAATGGACACATGATAGGACATCTTAAATTTTTTTCCCTTTTTAGCTTGTATCAGTCGTGGGTCAACTAATACTTGGCAAATGCCTAATGCAACAGAACACCAAGTGCTACATGGAGACGACAAGATGACCGTGTTGCAGGGACTGTTAATCTAACTGAAAAGACAAAATACCACCCCGGGAAGGGGTATGTTACTAAAAGTGTGGCAGAACTTCCCAGATGTTGTAATATACTTTGGCACATGTATTTTCATCCCTTCCCATCATACCCCAATATTGGGCTGAATGTTCTTCATTGGCCGTGTATGGCCTACTCATCACATGGGGCCGTCATCTGCCTCAATATTTTTGGAATAAGACCCAGTGCCTCCCAGGAGGAAATAAGATCTGCTTAAGTACCATCAAAATAAGTTTGAAAAGATATCTCAATCTTTATGAAGCCCTTTCTGCTATGCTTAGTAGTAACCAGTAGGAAATGAAAAATGACATAATTTACGAACTTGATGCTGGCCAAGGAAGTGTCATAAGCTTAGGAGTTTAATTAGAAAATGCCAACATTTCCTTATTTGGTGATGCCGCTGCCTTCTGCTTTGCACACAGAGAAGAGGACGGGCCTTCCCTTGGGAACCGTGTCTTCTGACTATAGTCTTTGGCTGGGACTTCAGCCATGCTCTCCTTCCACCAGCACCAGAGGCAAGGGCAAAGCCGGGGGCCTAGAAAGTTCTCTGGGAGTCATCAGAGTCGGCACTTTCCAACTCTGCACCATCTGCTGTCCCCCCTTCTGGATCTTGTCCTCTTTGGGTTACAAAAGTCAGGTCTGAGCCCATTTCAGTGATGCTCTAGGCCAGCAAACTCAGGCTAGGGCTCTCTCAAAACTGCATAATCATGCTGCCTTATGACCTAATTTCTGTTCTGGACTGTTAGTCATTATGTACTTTTGCTGAATTTGGGTTCAACCTATAAATCAAACTTATTAATGCTTTGTATGACTAAATTATAAAAATGTAATGTGGTATCATTTTGGAATTTGAGACAAATGAAAAGTGACCACTATAAATTTAAAATGTAAATCTTTTTTTCAGCAGAGCTGAAGTCAGAAATAATTAGAATTTTGGAACAAAAGCCCAAGAGATATCACAAGTTTGGACTTTATGATTTAAAACATGTCATAAATACTTTCTAAAGATCCTCTGCCACTAGATTCTCCATGGCATGGCATGCTGAGTCATGTGGCTTTTCTTTTCTTTCTTTCTTTCTTTCTTTTTCTTTCTTTCCTTCCTTCCTTCCTTCCTTCCTTCCTTCCTTCCTTCCTTCCTTCCTTCCTTCCTTCCTTCCTTCCTTCCTTCCTTCCTTCCTTCCTTCCTTCCTTTCTTTCTTTCTTTCTTTCTTTCTTTCTTTCTTTCTTTCTTTCTTTCTTTCTTTCTTTCTTTCTTTCTTTCTTGTTTTTTTGCATAATAGTATTAATAGATTGGAAATGTAGTCCCAGGGTCTTGAACCTGTGAGAACCATGGATCTAGGTTTGGAATGGTAACTCCGGGACCAGAAGGGCCAGGCAGGAAGTGTACATGAGTGGAGTCAGATGTGGCACGGCTGACATGAGCATGCAGGAGATGCCACTCTTAGCACAACAGATTGCTGCCAGGCAGCAGCGCCACACCTTCTGACTATTTGCAGACATCTTTGGGCTTATGGCTTCCCTGGTCCAGAAATTTTGGAAATATTATTTAGTAACTATGGGTTAATCTAGGTCTAAAAATAACTACCCAAGGAACCTGTTGTGTTTGCATAATCTCCTGGAACTAGCATTTCCCTCAGAAGGAACCTGGGCAATCCCTTCAAGTGTCTGATGTGTTTGTTTCTCTAAGTAGCCCATTACTTTGTAAGTACTTTCCAGTTCATCAGACTATAGTATAGTCTCACGTGCTCTTAAATCTTATCAGCAAGCAAAAAAATAGTAAAAGAAAAAAAATCAAGATTATAAAGAACTGGAAAACTGTCATGGGAATACAGGATCCTAAACGTTGACACCAGAGAATCAGATATGGCTGAGAAACAGCAGCGTCTTTCCTAAAAATCACACTCATTCCCACCAAAGTTGTTGTACCTCAGAGCAAGAGAAATCCATCTTAAAGGTGAATGATGAAGGTTGCTATGGAGATGATGCAGGAAATGATTCAGAAGGTTGCCCAGAAAAACATTTCTTTGAATATTAATAAATCCCGTTAACATGTGTCAGCCTATGGCTATTTTAAAATGAATCGGATATCAGGGATTCTTCTGTCCTTTGGCTGTGCCCATCGGTTGTGACTCATACTTAATTGCCAGGATAGGCATGAAAGTGGGAACTTCCAAATGACACTGTGTGCCGTGGAGTTCCACAGGCAGAGTGGGTGGTTTTCCGATTTGAGTATGCATGAGTATCACTAACAGTGCTTTTTACAAAAGTCAGTCTTATTCTGATTCAGGGGTCTGCAGACATGTGAGAGAAATTACTTTAAAATGAAAGAATGGAAAGCATCATAGGGTGAGGTTTTGCCTTGTTTCTTCGATAAACGGTCTTGTTCACACTCTTTGGAAGCCATTCCTTCAGCTACAAAACGTTAAGATTTCTCGAAGAAAAGAAAGTGTGTTTTATCATTGTTCAGAGCCCTTTATTCATCTGTTCATGATGACTCCAAATTTTGTACTCATAACCCAGAAATTTTGTTTGAACTTGAAGTGTGTATACCCAACTGCCTGCCGGACTCCTGTGCTTGAGTGTCTAATAGAAGTCTCCTACTTCACATAGCCACACTAAAATCTGCCCCTGAGCCTGCTTCACCTACAATTTTCCCTGTTTCTGTAAAACTTCAAATCATCTTTGATTCTTTCTTTTTTGTTGTTAGAAATATGGTCTCGCTCTGTCACCCAGGCTGGAGTGCAGTGGCACGATCATAGCTCACTGCAGCCTCAAACTCCTGGGCTCAGTGTTTCTTCTGCCTCAGCCTCCCAAGTAGCTGAGACTACAGGCATGTGCCATCGTGCCCAGATAATTTTTTAAATTTTTTTGTAGAGCTGGGGTCTCACTATGTTGTCCAGGCTGGTCTTGAACTCCTGGCCTCCTAAACATGAGCCACTGCACCCAGCCTGTTCTTTCTTTCTTCATACCCCATATCCAATTGGCCAAGAAATTCCTTTGCCTCTACCTTCAAAGTATATCTAGAATCTGATCATTTTCCTCCATCTTTTACTACATCTAGTCCAAGATTTTAACCATCTTTTATGAAGATTATTGCTGTTCCCCCAACTGGTCTCTCTGCTTCCATTCTTTTTAATTAATTAATTAACTTATTTATTTCAAAATATTAAAGGGGTACAAATGTGTTTGTTACACGGATACCTTATATAATGCTTAAGTTCGGGCTTTTAGTGTGCCCATCACCATAATAGTGTTTGTTATACCTGATAGGTAAGTTTTTACTCCTCACCTCCTCTCCATCACCTCCTTCTTGGTTTCCAGTGTCCTTTACATCTCTTTGTGTCTGTCTGTGCCCATCATTTAGCTCCCAATTATCTGAGAGTACAATGTAGTGTTTGTTTTTCCATTCCTGAGATCCTTCACTTAGGACGTTGGTCTCCAGTTCCATCCAAATTGCTGCAAAAGATATTATTTCATTCCTTTTTATGGCTGAGTAGTACTCCACGGTGTGTATATGTGTGTGTGTGTGTATGTGTGTATATATGTACACACACACACCACATTTTCTTTATCCACTCATAAATTGATGGGCACTTAGGTTGATTCCACATCTTTGCAATTGTGAACTGTGCTATGATAAACATTCAAGTGCAAGTGTCTTTTTGATAAAATGATTTGTTTTCCTTTGGGTAGATACCCAGCAGTGGGATCGCTGAATCAAATGGTAAGTCTACATTTATTTCTTTGAGGAATCTCCATACTGTTTCCATAGATGTTGTACTAATTTGCAGTCCCACCAACAGTGTATAAGCTTTCCTTTCTTTCTGCATCCATACTAGCATCTATTGTTTTTTGACTTTTTAGTAATCGCCATTCTGACAGGGGTAAGGTGGTATCTCATTGTGGTTTTAATTTGCATTTCCTTGATGATTAGTGATGTTGAACACTTTTTCATATGTTTATTGGTCATTTGTCTATCTTTTTTTCAAAAACTTCTGTTCGGGGGGCAAGGACAACATACATAACCTAAACACCTGTACCCCCATAATATGCTGAAATTAAAAAAAAACAACAAAAAAAGCTTCTGTTCATGTATCTTACTTTTTAATGGAGTTGTTTTTTCTTGCTGATTTATTTGAGTTCTTTGTAGAGTCTGGATATTAGCCCTTTGTGGGATGTATAGTTTGTGACTATTTTCTCCCAAATTCTGTAGATTGTCTGTTTACTCTACTGATTATTTTCTTTGCTATACAGAAGCTTTTGAATTTATTTAAGTCCATTTATTTATTTTTGTTATTCCTGTATTTGCCTTTGGGATCTTAGTCATAAATTCTTTGCCTAGGCTAATGTCTAGAAGAGTTTTTCCTATGTGTTCTTCTAGAATTTTTATGGTTTCATGCATTACATTTAAGCCTTTTATCCATCTTGACTTAATTTTTTATACGGTGAGAGATAGGGCTCCTGTTTAATTCTTCTGCACGTGGCTATCCAGTGTCCCAGCACCATTTATTGAACAGGGCTTCCTTTCCCCAGTGTATGTTGTCTGCCTGGTTGAAGATCAGTTGGTTGTAGGTAGATGGTTTTATTTCTGGGTTCTCTCTTCTGTTCCGTTGGTCTATGTCTCTACTTTTATACCAATACCATGCTGTTTTGGTTACTATAACCTTGTAGTATAATTTGAAGTCATGCAATGTGATACCTACCAGTTTATTCTTTTTACTTAAGATTGCTTTGGCTATTTGGGCTCTTTTTTGGTTCCGAAGGAAGAATAGAATAATATTTTCTGGATCTGTGAAATATGACGTTGGTATTTGATGGGACATTGCCTGCTGAGCAGCTTGTCCAACTTCTGTCTTCTTCACTTCCACCCTCACCTCCTGTCCGTGGATTCCCAGTGCTCTTGTTCAGATGATCTATCCAAAGGTGGGTATCTATTCATCACTTTCAATCCTCTCCATGAGAGAGGCGTTGTGTAGGCTGCTTCTATCCCACCATCTTGGCCTTTCCCCTCTCTGCTTCCATTCTTGTTCCTTTATAACATGTTCTCCACACAATATCCTGTTCCTCTTCTGCTCCAAGCCCTGCAGCGGCTCCTCATGTCCTCATGTCAGAGCCACAAAACAGAGATTAACTAGTAAGGTTCAAGATCTCTATGACCTTTTCTTCCACCTCTCTCCCACCTGCTCACTCTCCTCTAGGCTCAGTGTCCTCCTCACTATTCCTTGAAGCCACAGGGCCTTTGCACTAGCTGGTCCCTAATCATACTAGCTGCCTGGAATGCTCTTTCCTGGGATATCTTAATGGCTCCCTTCCTCACCACCTTTGGGTTTGCTTAAACATTGTCTTCTCTAAGTACCAACTCTCACTCCTTTATTTAAAATTTGACCCCCTTCTCTTCCTGCCTCTCTTCTCCACTGTGAGATTCCCAATCCCCTTTGATCTGCTCTGATTTTCCATAGCACCTCTCCCCTTCCAACATACTGGATTATTTATTTAATTTTTTCACTGATTGATTGATTTAATGTTTATTGTTTATTTTTTTCTCTTATACTAGAATGTAAGTAACACAAGAAAGTGATTTTTGTCTATTTTGTTCACTGAGGTGTTACTAGTGCTTAGCACATACTAGGTGCTCAACAAATATTTGCCGAGTAAACTGGATGAAATATTTATTAAGTAGTTACTGAACATCAAGCACTGTTCTAAGTTCTAGGAATATAGCCTGTGAACTAGGCTACCACTGCCTTTTTGGAGCTGAGTTCCTGGTGGGAAGTAACTGCAAAATAGCAGAACTACAGAGTGGGCAGCATTTTATGTAGAGTGTGATGGAGTGTGATGGGCTGATGAAGCAGCCACAGGGGCAGAGATAGAGGAGAACACCAGCATCGTCCTAAGCAAAAGACAGAGTGGGTTACAGAAGGTGGTGTGCAGGAAAGCTAAAGCTGCCGGAAAACAGAGTGAATCACGGTGTTTAAAAGTACAGGAATTACAGAAAAGAAAAGTGAGCATGAAGAGGAAGTAATGTGCAGGAGAAAGAGAAAACTTACATAAACAGCATATAACAAAAACTCCCAGTGACAGTGGCTCAACCACACGGTGTTTCTTCTCCCACATAAAAGAAATCCACAGGAGGGTGACAGGTCTTGGATGGAAGCTTCATGATTCCGTTCCACCATCCTCAGCACACACCTTCTATCCTCAGAATCACTTTCCAGAAGGAGATAAAGGGAAGGGCAAAAAGAGTGCATCTCCTACCTGAGGAAACTTCCAGAAAGTGACACAACAGTTCTCACCGAGTAGACCTTAGCTGCATGGCCACCCCTAGCTGCAAAGGAGTATAAGAAAACTGGTCTTTTTGTCTGGAGCGTTGCCGCCACAAATATCTCTGCCATGGGAATATATGAATAAATTACAAGTCATTAGAGGAGGACCCAAGATTAAAACATAGGGTGTAAAAGAGCTGGAACAAGACCCTACTTAATCGTGCCTAGGGGGAAGGATTTGTAGTTCAAATCTTCCTGTCTGCATAATTTATCATTAGCTCTTTTTTAAAAAATAAATTTTATTGTGTATATTTAAGATATATATGTATATATAGAGTGAAATGGTTACTATAGTGGAACAAATTAACATATCCATCATCTCACATAGTTACCCATTATCCCCTCTGTGACAAGAGCAGCTATAATCCACACATTTAGCAAAAATCCTGAATACAACACACTATATTAACTATAGTCCTAATGTTGTACATTAGATCTTTTGACTTGTTCATCCTACATATTTGCTACTTTTTATCCTTTGACATACATCTTCCCTTTCTTCCCCCATTAATTGTTTATTTTCAATTTTTTGTGTTTTTGTGTTTTCATGTTTTCAATTTCTTTTCTGTTTCAAGCCTTAATATAAGAACATTGATCATGTATTATCTGAAGTAGCAATACCCAAATGTGGTCCTCTGACTGATGGGAAGTAAATATTTGTGTGCTGAGGGGTAATTAGCAGGAAGGAGATTTCATAGTTATAAAATTGATGACTCACCCCAGAGGTGATGGTTAGAGTTTCAAACTGAGAAGGTGCTTTGGTAGTTATCTGATTAATGCTTCTGATATGGAACATTAATTGTCTTTATGTCTTTTGAATAAAAGTATAGGAAACCAAGACAATTTCTACCTATTTATCAGACCAAATTTTGGGAATCTTTGTAAAAAAAAATCAGGAGTCATTCATTTTAAAATTTTAGTATTAGTACTTTAAACAAAAAAGAAATAAATGTACAGTGAAAATCTTTTCCTACTCCAGGCTCTCAGATGCCGAAGCCTCCAGACTTGTAGTGCCTCTGGCCAGAGCAGCCAGTCTTACTGGTTTCTTGTATAAGAAGGAGCCATATACTCGCCATCAAATTGGTACTAACTGATGAACACTAGGGTGCTCACATGGCAGTAATACTCTCCAGGGATTAGGGGGATGGGGGGTAAACCCACAACTAAAGGACATGGGGAGCATTGTAGGGGGAAGGGCATGCCTTTAACCCTCGCTTGGGTGAGGCAAAGACATAAAGTGTAACCATAATGTCTGTACCCTCATAATACCCTGAAATAAAAATAAATAAATAAATAAATAAATAAATAAATAAATAAATAAAAAAAGAAGGAGCCATGAAGCTGGTGAGTGATATGAAAGTGAATGCTCACTTCCTGTTGTTAACAGTGAAAACTTTGATTTGTAGGCATTAAAGGAAGAACAAGCTCAAATGAGACCACCTCTAGGAACTGCCTCCTTGGTTATCCCAGGCAGATGTTCTCACTGCCTCCCAAACTCCTTCATGGCTTTTTAAAAAAATTGTGGTGAAATATACATGGCATAAAATTTACCATTTTAATCATTTTTTGGTGTACAGTCCAGTGGCATTAAGTACATTCACATTGTGTAGCCATTACCACCATCCATTTCCAGAATTTTTCATCATCCCAAATGGAAACACTTTTTTTTTTTTTAAAGACAGGGTCTCGCTCTGTTGCCTGGGCTGGAGGGCAGTAGTGTCATCATAGCTCACAGCAACCTTGAACTCCTGGGCTCAAACAATCTTCCTGCCTCAGCCCCCAGTAGCTGGGACTACATGCGGGGTCCACCATACCCGGTTAACTTTTAAATGTTTTGTGGAGACGGGGTCTCACTATGTTGCCTAGACTGGTCCCTAACTCCTGGCCTCAAGAGATCTCCTGTCTTGGGCTGCCAAAGTGCTGGCATGAGCCACCATGCTGGCTCCAAACTGAAACTCTTTACTCATTAAATAATAACTCCATATTCCCCCCTCCCCCACAGCTCCTGGTAGTGACCATTCTATTTTATGTCTCTATAAATTTGACTATTCTAGGTACCTCATGTAAGTGGCATAATACAATGTTTGTCCTTTTGTGCCTAATGTATTTAACCTAGCATCAGTGTCCTTAAGGTTCATCTACGTTGTAGCATGTGTCAGAATTTTCTTCGTTTTTAAGGCAGAATAATATTCCATTGTATGGATATACCACACTTTGTTTCCAATTCATCCACTGATGGACACATGGGCTGTTTCCTTTTGGCTATTGTGAATGATGCTGCTAGAACGTTAGTGCACAAGTATCTGTTTCAGTGCCTGCTATAAATTCTTTTGTGTCTTTTTATAACACGCTGTCACTTATTATGGTTGGTATGTACATATACAGATGCTTTAAATTCCCTATTAAATTTTAACTTCTTGAAAGCAGAGCTCATGATTTTTTTTTTTTTTTCGTTTACACACTCATACATTTGTTCATTCCAAAGTTAGATATTGAGCAATGCTGAGCGCTGGGTACTATGCTCAACTCTGAGGATACAGGGTACAATGATGAATATGACCTCTGTTCTCTTACAACATAGGTCTAATAAGGCACATTTTTATTTGTCCTTGTATCGGGTACAATGTCTTATACATTGCAGATTGCAACAAATATTTGTTTACATGTTGGTTGACTTATTGACTTCGCATATTCTCAGTGGTTTCTGAAAGTGTCGTATCAATTGTTGGATAGCAGTAAAAGTATTTTGAACAAATGTAAGCTCCATGAGATTACAAATCGTGCTTCCTTTTGTTCAGTATTGTATTTATCACCAATAGGACGGTGCCTAGCACAGTGTGGGCTCAAAAGTTTTTGAATGAATGATGATGACATAATTTATTCTTGTGAAATCTGACAAGGGCCAGACATTAATGCCCATATATTATGATTGAAAAACTGAGGCATTTAAGAAAAGCCAGAAAAGTAGTGACTGAGTCAGGAATAGAACCTGGGTCTCCTGACCTACAGTCTGATGTAATGAGATTTTGTGCCCTCGATCACACCAGCGTATAAAATTAGAACTGATGTTCCACCTTTCTGCGAAAGATGTGAACTTTAATTAGGTGTAATCACATACGGTATGGAGGTTTAAGGTCTTTAAATTTCCTAAAAAGGATAATTAATCAAATTCTAAAATAAGCTTGTTAAATGCTATTCTTAAATAAAAAATGTAGTAGCATATGATGGTGAATCGCCTTTTCTGCTGTGAGGAGTGAGGTGTCACTGTGCCGCCCGCTTGGGAAGGCCTGGCCAAGCTGTGCCTAACTTTATATTCCATTTCTCTGCTCCTTCAGCCCAACACCATTTTTGACTGTCAATGAATTATTGAGGCCTTTTGTATCTTTTTCAGCAACCTGGCTTGGAAATATTTAATCCTATGTTATATGAGTTGAAGTTTAGATCATTTTATTTCATTAAGAATTCTGGATAAATTTTTCATGAGGGAGAGATTTGAGGCTTTTAATTATTAAAAAGTTTTTGGATTATTTGTGAATCTTAAAGCCAAACTACTCTAAAAAATTTCAGATATCCCAGTTTCCAAAAACGCCTCCAGTATTTGAAATGTGTAAACTCATTTTACAATAAAACCTAAGCAGATCAGAAATTGGAAACCCCAGGACAGCACAGACTAAATTCACACCCAGCCTTAGCTCATCAAATCCTTAAACTAGCATTGGTTCACTGATGGCACAGGGGGTAGAGGACTTTAATTCATAATTGTGTATATAGGTGTAAGGAGTTTGACATTTTACAAAGAGTGAATTGAGCAGAAATTCTCCAGAAGAACATGAAGAGAACAGAGTGGACTCATCCCAGTTCTACCAGTGCTAGACCCAAGGTTACAAAAGGCTTCGATACTGTTGGAAAGACCATACGCCTAAAGGTCAGACTTTCTAAATAATGAAATATGATTTTGCATTTATGACAACAGGAAATGCTCAAAAGCCTTCAAACTTAGTATAATTTGTCATAAGAATACAGGTATGCCATCTATTTTGTTGTTATTTGTGCATTTCCTATCGTACATTTTTCTAGAGTTAGGAGCAGGAAGGTACCGCAGCCAAGTGTGGCCCATGGTGTTAGCTCTTCATTGCCAACAGTTTGTGATTTGGGTGAAATATGTGTAAGCACGCATTGTGGCGGGAAGGGTCAGAACAATAAACAGGGGTCATAGCATGAAATCCAAGATAATGAAAATGGATTTTGGCCAAACGTTGCTGCCCATATTGTGCCACCCTTCCTCCCCACCCAATTCTGTGTGATGAAAGAGCAAGAGACCCTCCCTGTTAACAAGCTCCTCCCTTGAGCCTGTGGACAGCTGTCGGTGCCCGTGGGAGGACAGATCAGCAGTTCTCATTGTTTTGGTCACTTACATGTATCCTTTGGAAGACAGTTTGCCATTTTATAATACAGATAGAGAGAGAGAGTCAGGGTAGGGAGAACAGAGGTTGGAGGCAGCAGGAAAATACAGGAGGACAAATCTAGGGTTGAGCATTCTCCTCAACATCTAAGACAGTGGACAGAAAGCAGACGCCTTTGGTGTTTGTCGGTTGTCCCAACAACTTAGTGACCCGTATACTATACCGAGGGCTTTACAGGTAGCACCTCATTAAATTCGTTCAACACCCTGTGAAGTAGGCATTATCCTTTATCTTCACTTTATAGATAAGAAAACCAAGATCCGTAAAGAGTAAATAAAATTTCATTTTTTAAGAATATGAAGCAAGAAAGGGCAGAAACCAGAGTTCAACTCAGTTGCAGTCTGATGCCAAAAGCACTCTGCCGTCCTGCATCTCCAGAAGACAGCACCTCCTTTCTCAACTCCAGGACTGCCCCAGAGAAAGCCCCCATGCTGTCTGAAGACTGCCCCTCTAAGATTAGTCAACTAGGAATGGATCCTGAATATCTGGATTTTCTTTACATCATGAAACTTGCTTTACAGAGTATTTAGGCTCCTGTTGTCCAGCAGAGGTTGTGTCACCATTAGAAGAGAGACGTTTGCCAGACCTCTATTTTCACAGCTGCGAGTATTCTTATGCCATTGTCACCAGGTTGTTACTTAATACCACAGTCAATCACATGTAACATTACAGCAAAACACACCTGACATGCTCATTAAAACAAAGATCACATTTGCATAACCACCAACATAGAAAGATATAGCTGGAAAGCTAATGAGGTTGTCCAGGCAGCAGCGCCCTGCTTGTGTGGCACGTGTGTTCCAGGAGCTTTCATGCCACTCCACGGCCACCTCCTGCCTTCCTCCCCTCCCTTGCCTTAAAAGGAGAGTCTAGACTAGCACCATTAACTGGAAGATTGTAGAGCAGGATAGAAAGAGCAGTCTGATGAAAACTGAAGCAAGTTGTGAGATAAAGTATCATTACTGGAAAAAGGGATATTTAAGAGAGGGTGTTACTTAATAGGAGTGAGGCCAGAGGAGGGCCTTCAGGCAGGGCCATCATTCAATGGGATGGCTGGTTTCATGTATTGAAGAAGGGGTTGATCTATCCACCGCTGCTCCAGAGGACAGAATAATGGAGCTTGCCTAACCGGGGCCCATCCCAGTGGAACAGGTTGTAACATCCAGGGCCCACATTTTGACTGAAGCCTTGGGACAAAGAGTGCCGGGAGGTCTAGGAGGTTCATAGTGCTCCATGATTTCCAAAGTGCTCGCAATATCTCATTGCATTTGATCAGCCTGACCCCGCTGTGAGGACAGGTGTTATCGCCCCCTTTTTGCAGATGAGGAATCCAAAGCTGCAGTAAGCAACCTGTCTGAGCTCACATAACCAGGAAGTGTCCAAACGGGGACTGGAATTCAGGTCTCCTGACTCTTAAGACAAAACAGGTGGATATTCTAACAGGTGTGTAGAGCAATGCCCTGCTTTGTGGGGAAGGGGGATGCTCCAGCAGCAGGAAGCAGAGGCACAGCCAATGAACTGGGATTTGGTGGTTGGTCTCTAGTTTCTAGAAGGACCTCTAGTGGCAAATAAGTATCCCAGGACCCCATCAGCTGTAGAACCCGGGTCCAAGACAGGGAGAATGAGAAAGAAGACAGCAGTCGGTTTAATGAAGCGTTGTGCTGAGCACTTTTTAATAGTCCAGAGAAGGAGGGATTATGATATCCGTTCAAAAGATTGGTTTGGCGTTGGGGCAGGGCTGGACCTGCTGTGGGCAGTAGTGAAGTGGCCTCTGCCACAGGGGCAGATCGAGCCACGACCAAAGAAAGAGGTGGGACAGGGACTAAACAATGTAACATGGCTGTTCAGCAAGGAAGCTGCCACCTTGTGAAACAGGCTGAAGGCAGGGGCTCAGCGGAGGGGAGCCTGTGTTAAGGAGGTAGTAGGAGATTACATGGCATTGAAGGTCTCTTCCAAACTGCAGCATGTGTAATTCTGAAAATAAAGTGCCGCTGGTATGATCTTCTTTCTTTCTCTACAGGGTGCCTCATCACACCCTAGCCACCCCATGGCTCCTCGGAGACTCTCTCACTCCCCCCAGACAGCTCCCATCGTGGCCATAGATAGAGCCCGATCCAAAGCACAGTGGTCTGTGAAAGGCTGATAGCACTGCCCCATCAACCACGGCCACAGATCTCTTAGCTCTGCATGGCCCACACATCCTGAACAGGGGGATATCCTCTCTCCAGTAAGTTCCACAAGAGCAAGGACCATGCCCATTTTGCTCACCACTGAATTCCCAGCACCAGTCCCAGAGCCTGGTACATAATTGAATGACTGGTGACTGATGAGTGAATGAATGAATGAATGAGTGAGTAATGAGCACAGTTGCCAAAGAAGACTTGGGAGAGGAAGGAGGTGTTATCTCCAGGATCATTTCATCCTATTCAAGGAGCTGCTTGAACCAAGATCCAATGCCTTCAGAAAGCAGACTCATCTCCCATTTGGCTCATGCTGTGAACTAGGAGAGAGCAAGCATGACATTATACCTAGGAAAGGCCCCTGATTTGTCTCTCCATAGGGCCGAACTGATCCACAGACATTTATTTTATGCTCAAGCACCTAGCATAGTCTCTTGGATATGGAACGTGCCCTACAAATGTCTGTAATGGGGACTAAGTACCAAAAGTCCTTGCAGTCAGGCAGTTGCCTATATTCAGTGGTTTCCTGGCACAGACCTTGAGAACATGGTATAATAAAGCTCAAGTTTTGTTGGGTTTGTGAATCATGAAGGCTTGTCCTACATTCTACTGGGGAATACATTCTCCACCTAGGGGTACTGCCCCCTGGGATGTGGAAATGCACTATAGCTTTATTTTTGCAAAGCAGATTGGGTCTTTAACAGAACCCTGCTCAGAATATGATCTTTTGTTTTTTTAAGCACGATTCATTCAAATATTCTTTTTGTGACTCTCTTTTATCTAAGATTCTTTTAGGGTAAATTGCTATATGCAAATTTGGGTTGATTTTTAAAAACTTAAAAACCTCATCCTAATCTTGCTGCTCAGCTCATTACTCCACTGAAGAAGTTAAGATCATCAATGCTCCAGTCACTTAATTCAGTGTTGAACTCTCTGTCTAAGAAAATACTTTTCCCCTTGGCTTCTGTAAAACTACATTTTGGTTTTCCTCTCACTTGTGTGGCTTCTTCTTTCTCAGTCCCTTTTACAGCTCCTGCTTCTATACTCAGTTGTTGAATGATTTGGCTTTAGGGCCTCTTCTTTCCTAGCTCCACACTCGCTCCATACTCATGGCTTCAATTGCCTTCTCTATGCCAATGACTTTTAAATTATAAGTCCAGCTCACATCCCTTCTCTAAGCTCCAGACCCATCTACTGCCCTCACACTCCCCCCTTGGATATTTTAGAAATACCTCTAACTCAACTGGCTTAAAATTTAACTCGCAGCCTTTCTCCTAAACCTCTTCTAAACTGGTTCTCTTCCAGCCAATGGCATCACCAAACAGCCAGTTACATGGGCCATCAACTTTGGAGCCATTCTTGACAAGCCCCTCTCCCTACCCTCCACCACTAAGTCTTGTTGGTTTTACCACCTGCTATGTTTGAATGATGGTCTCCTCTCTCTTGATAAATTCATGTTAAAACTTAATCCAAAGTGGAACAGTATTAAGAGGTGTGGCCTTAAGGAGGTGATTGAGTCATGAGGGCTCTGTCCTCGTGAATGGAATTAGGTGCCCTGTGAAAGGACTTGACAGAGGGAGTTTGCCCCTGTCTTGCCCTTCTGTCCCTGCCACCATGTGAGGACACAGCAGTCCTCCCCTCTGGAGGATGCAGCAATATGGTGCCATCTTGGAAGTGGAGATTGGCTATTACTAGATGCTGAACCTGTTGGTGCCTTGATCTTGGACTCCCAGCCTCCAGAACTGTGAAAAATTTATGTTCTTTATAAATTACCCAGCCTCAGGTTATTTTGTTATAGCAGCACAAACAGACTGACACTGCCTAAATACGTCTCAAATCTATCCTATTACTTCCATCTTCATTGTCTTCACCCTAGTCTAAGCACTTACCATCGGTTACCTGGGCTACTGAAGTAGTCTGCTGACTGGTCCCCATGTCTCTGCCCTGATCTCCAATCCAAACTCACAATGAGATTTTCAAGATACATCTCTGATCGTGTTACTCACTTGCTTAAATCCTTCAGTGGAGTAAATCTGATATATTTTAGGGTAAATGTCAATGTCAGAATCTTTGAAGAGACCCACGAAGCATGGTCTGGCCCCTGCCTACTTGGCCAAATCTAATCTTGCCTTATAATTCACTCCTTCCTCTGCTTTGGCTACACTGACACATGCCCTGCTATTCAGTTCAATTTTCATATATTACAGTGAGGCAACAGAGTAAGGGATATGATGTGGTCTGCTGAAGGTCACAGCAGCCTGCACTGCTTTAGTTTGCGTTATCCTATTCTGTTGTGACCAAGAGAGCCCCTTAGAAAGGAAGGAAACAAATAGCGTGTGACTGCTTATTCAACTCGAATGAAACCATTAATTTTACTTAATTAAGTTCTTTTAAGAAATCCAGGATATAGTCAGAGTCTGGTAAAGCTAAATAATAGTGTCTTTCTTGGATGAAAATTCTTCAGAAAATCTTCTGTTCGTGAAATCATATTTGAAAAATGCTCCTGTATTGTCCTTGGCTAATGATAGGGTGATAATTTGAAATAAAGATTAAAGGTCAGTTGTCAAATGTAGCTATTAGCCAAAAAGTCTTCCCGACAGTGTTTCCTGAAACCTTTTGAGCCCCGACATGGTTGATGAACAGATTGAGCGAGAGCCGTGGATCATTAGAGCGTCTCTTCCGACAATGGCTGTCTCAGGTAGCAGCCGGAATGTGTTCGAGTTCTGAGCTGTCTGTGGCTCCTTTGTTAAGCTGCCTCGGAGCATACTTTGTCCCTCCATTATTGATGGTCGTCCAAAATGACTGGTTCAATTGTGAAAAGCTTTGGGGGCTATTATGGGAAAGTGCTTATTTCATGAATTAATTCCCTTCACTGCCACAGAGTCCCAAGTTAGTGCTTTCGCTCAGTCGGGAAGATATGGATAGTCTGTAAGAATGATCTTGAGGTGGGAGATGATGAAGTGATCATTGTCAGGAGTGTAATGGATGTCACATTGTGAAGAGCTGTGCTACATTTGCTGAGTCTATGGTTAGGCAGTGAAGAGAAAAAGCATTTTCAACCTCTTTATTCTCCAGGACTTTCAAAAGTTCTAGAATTTTAGAAATAAGCATTAAAAATGACCCATCCATGGTATTTTTCAAGTTTACCAAAGATTGCCATGGCAACTAAATGACTGTATGACTAAAGGGAGTGCATTTAATGATGTTTTCTAGCTTATGTACAAGTTGCACTTTATTAAAGAGGAAATGCCAGGGGTTGAGACTATCATGCTCTTTGTAAAGGAAGAGAATGAGCATTCTCTGGAGGGATGTATGCTCAAGGTGGGTCAAAAGCCTCCACATGCATCTTCACTTGAGTGCCTGGTGACACTGAAAGAATGAAATTGTTCAATGGGACACCTTTGCTCCTTGCTCAAGAAAGTCAGAAAGGCAGAATTTTACTACAGGTCCAGTTTTGGGATGATCAGCTTCTTTTTAACATACGTTTTTGTGTTCACCTGTATTCTGTGCATTAAATTTCCTGCCCTGCATGGTGCTTTTTTTTCATGACCTGAAAGTGGAAGCAGAAACCACAGTCAAGCCTTGCTACACTTTTTGGAGGATGTTATATAATTGGCCCCTCAGGATTTCACTTGAAGTTTTATAAATGAAGCCGTTTCTGGTTTGTTTGTTATTTATGTGTATATTCTTAGAAAACTCTTCTTTCTTTGTAACGTATTGAAAGCATTTATTGTTAAAACACACTAATCCTTGCTGAAGAAAATAACACCACTATTTGAAATTGAAGTTTTGTTTTATTTTCTAAATTAAAGTGTTTACAGGCAGGGCAGGTGTGCATCACCTCAGCCTGGATCCATTTATTTGCACATCCAGGTACTTTCCCCCCTTGATTCCATGTGAAATGACCACACCGTTACATACTTAGAAGTACAGATTCTTGTAGTCGGAAGGGAATTTGTCGGTAGTCTAGTTTGACCCTCTCATACCTATCCAGCCTGAATTCTAATACTTTTGCTGACAAGGCATCACTGTCCCCAGAGGCTGCCCATTCCATTACTGGACAGCAATAATGACTTAAAAGTTCTTTTTTTAAAAAAGTTAAACTAAGAGTTGCTACCAATAAGCTTCCACTCACAGATCCCAGCTTAACATTCTAGATCAATGAAAGTACAGCACGCAAGCAATAGCAAAAATGATAGACTTCCAATTGACCATTTGAGTGTCACTGGGCCAAAGGTTAAAGGCTTGCACAGAGTGGGGTGAAATTAATCTAGAAGGGAATTGGGCTTTGTTTGGGCTACACGCTAAAGGAGGTGATGATCTTGTTTTGTGCTTATGACATCCTTCTAATTTTTCCCCAAAGAGAACCATCTTGGACAAATTCGGTTTGTAAGAGAAAAGAGTAATTGGCTTAGGGAACATTGGGCAAGATTTGGGATTTGGACATACAGGGTTTTGGTCTGCAGATTTTCCAACCTTGAAGTGACTGCCGAATTGAATTGATCGACATACTCACAGAGAGACTTTACAGAGTGGAGCAGTGTTGGAGGATCTCAGGGTGGTTATGGAACTTCCCACTGCTGAGAAACTCACCACTTCCTGTGGCAATAACTTAGATTTTTGAGCTTCTCATTGAACAGTTTTTCCTGTGTTGAGTTAAAAAAATCTGTGTCTATGTAATTCCAACTCATTGATCCTAGTTCTCTCATCTGTGTGACAACATTTAAATATTTGAATGTAGCAACCCCATGTTCTTTTCAAGGTGACTCCTCTCACAGCTGATTCTCCCCAGTTCTATTAATTTTTATATGAAATGAATCCAAAGAAAATTCATTGTTCTGTGTACTTAAAAATGCTTTAACTATTTTTTGAAAATCTTACCTTTGCTAGGCATCGTGTTTTAGCACTTTACTTTTAGAGTACAGTAAAGATTACTAGGAATTTTTTCATTTAATTCTCACAACAACCTCATGAGATATGCATTATTAGTATCTCCATTTGGCAAGTAAGGAAGCTAAAGCTAGAGCGGTGAACTAACATGCCTGAGTTGCTGGAGCTTATATTCCAGTTTCCATCTTTTGGACTCTGAATTCCATGTTTATAATCACCACAGTGTGTTGGTTCTAAGTTGTCTATGAACCTATTAAAGGGCCTTATCTGAAGCCAAACCCAAGACTCTAGGTATGATCCCCTCTGCATGGAGCAGAGTAGAACTCCCTTTGTTTTAGCGACTTTGCTTCTGATAATATATCCAAGATCTCATTAGTTCTTTGGCAAGCATATCACATCACCGACAATTAAGCAATCCCTTGGTTTTTAGAATATGTGTTCTTATCACAACATGTCTTCCCAATTATACTTGTATGGTTTGTTTTTTGGACATGAATATAGGAGTTTGCAGTTTTATGTATTAATTTTCATGTTGTTATAGTTGGCTGGTCATTTAGGATCTAAATTCTGCCATCAACACCATTGGCTTTCTTCCTGGCTTCTCATCATAGACCAGGGTTTCTTAGAAGTTTTGGTGGTAGGATCTCGATTGTGTTTTCATTTTAATGACAATTTAAGGAATTTGATATGAACATTTTCTGGCTAATCTTTATGGCCATCTTATTACCAAATATAGATGCGCAATTTCAGAGCCTGCCTTTGAATACTAATACTTTGTTATAAGCTGGTGCGAGTAGAAAAGGGGAAAATAATGCACAAATGATGCATTTAACTCCAGAGAAAGGTCATATGCCATCGTGGTGTGCTGAGCAAATGCAGTTTTCCCAGTAGTAGGAATATGGTGGGTAAATGGAATCATCACACAGATGGCAGTACAGGTTGAGCATCCCAAATTTGAAAACCCAAAATCTGAAATGCTCCCAAATCCAAAGCTTTTGGAGTGTTAACATGATGCTCAAAGGAAATGTTCATTGGGACATTTTGGATTTCAGTGTTTTGGATTTTGGATGTGTCATTGGTATAATATAAATATTCCCAAATCCCCCCAAAATCCAAAATCTGAAACACTTCTGGTCCCAAGCATTTCAGATAAGGGATATTCAATCTGTGCAGTTACGGGATTTAAAAGCCCTTGTGCCATAGCTCAGTACCATATTTATGTTGGCTATTTGGTTTCAGCAAAATGTCATGTATTACATTACACTAATTCAATTTGCA
This sequence comes from Indri indri, assembly GCA_004363605.1. NCBI lineage: Eukaryota > Metazoa > Chordata > Mammalia > Primates > Indriidae > Indri > Indri indri. Next base: position 114,172 of record RJWJ010001218.1, on the reverse strand, counting down.
TTTTATTTGGTTTTGTAATAATAAACATAATAAACCCTATGGCTAACATTGACTGAGTACTCAATACTTTATGTGGATTATTTAACTCAATCCTGAAGCAACCTATGTAATAGGGATTATTACCATTTCTGTTTCATAGATGAGGAAACCAAGGTCTGGAGAGTTTAAGTATCATTCAAAAAAACACAATTAATAAATGGTGGAACTAGAGTTTGAACTCAGGTATTCTGATTTTGGTGTCCAATTTCTTAGCTATTATGTTTTATCTATTTTGGAAATTTATTTTGTTTTTATACTTTTACAACAGCTAGAAACATAAGGTACATAGAGCTAGTTTTGTGTTTGTGTATATTTAAGTAATGTGTGATAAAAACAATTTATTTTAGCTTTAGGCATTTATACATTGTTTTTCAAAAGGGGGCCGTTTCATACATTTGATAAACTTTGTCAAGGGCATATTTAATCGAAATTTCTCTATGACAAGCAGAGCTCAGTGCATGAGACTTGCGTGGGTTAGAAATCGGGCTCATGCACTGGGGAGATGAACTGGCCCAGCTGCAGGCTGTTTATTCACTAGCCTATGAGCTTCCTGAGGCCAGAACTGTGACACCAGAATACACATGTCGTAATCCATACTACAAATGCTTAGCAATAATCTTGTCCAAAATCTTCAACACACCAGACAATGTATTAGTTCCATTCTCTACCCTCTTCCCTGGGCCTCCCTCCCATGGTCCTCTGTCCTCCTCCTGCTATGGCGTGTAGAGGAAGGAGCTGGAGATTAGCCAATTAGTCTAGGGGGTCTTAAGCTATCTGCCTGTTCTCAGTCTCATTCCCCATGCTTGCTTTTACGTGCCGAGCTTCTCAGGGGCTGTGCAAGGCACACAGCTCTTGTCTGGCCTGAATTCCCCTTCCGCAGGCACTAAGCCCAGAACATTGTCTGCTTTTTTAAGACAATTATCTTTCACCTGATTTCCGTCTCTTATCTGCTAACGTCTTCTCTCCTATTCTCTTCTCTTCTAATTGAATACCATTTTTATTCTCTTTAGAAAAGTTATATGTCACCCATGTTCTGTATCTTGGTGCATTATCTCTAGTGTTAATATTTGATTCTTGACTCTTGAGGTCAAGACATGAAGCATTGGCCCATTTCTCATCAAAGAACCTCTGTGGATGTGGACTCATTTTTTCCTGATGGTGAACAGAGACAGCTGTGGGCTCCTTGTCAGAGAGGAGACAGACATTGAAAGTGACTTGTGAAAACTCTCCTGGTGAACCATCAAAAATAGATACCAGTACTGCCAGAAGTTATTTCCCTATTTGCATTACTTGTATAAATGTTAGAAATACAGAATCCAAGAAAATGCATGTGTATTAAAAGCTGAGTAATTCTGAGGTTCTCACCAATATGGATCAGTGGCCAGCGAACAGCTCCATTAGAATTTGGGAGGCCATGTGAGTGCTCTACGCAGGAGCTTGTGATATTGGGAAAACTCTCTGGGAACTTCGGGTCCACTCATCCTCTTAGCTTTCATTTCTGACGTGTCTCATTAATATATTGTAAGAAAGTAGAGAGGTAAAGTCACTGTTGTTTCCATTACATGCTAGCGTTTTCCCACAGAAAAGTTAAAAGTTTGAAGTTACTTGAGTAAAGACACTACGTGTGCAATCAGCCATTTGGAGTGAGGAGAAACTGTACAACTTGTCGGCATGCCTATGCTTAGTCTACACTTGAAGCATGAGTAGCATAAGATGAACAGAAGAAGAGAAAAGCTTATGGAATGGGGAGTTAATTATAGAACTAAGAATAATGAGTAGGTATATTTCCGGGTATTCAAATGTGGAAAACTACCTTTTAGTGACTGATATTGGTGTAGAGATTAGCCAAGATCTCAGTTACTTTTCCCCCTCCTTCCAGAATTTGGGCCAAAGCATGCCAAATCCTTCTTACGCTGACAGTTCTAACAAATGTTTGGTATAATGAGCGGAGACAGAAATTATCAGCTAAGATGAGGCTTTACAATGATTTGTGGATTTCTTTCTGTCTGTTGTTCTGTCTAGTAGAGAGTTAAGAGGGAGGGCTGTGGAGTCAGAGGACTCAGTTCCAATCCTGGTGCCATGGGCTCAGGTCTCTGGATGGAGTTTGTCGTGCAGTGTATTTATAGGGATCAGCCTTTGTGGACAGGGGACAGAGGAGGCGGGCCTGGGCAGAGGGAGGCGCAGAGCTGCAGTGCAGGCTCAGGAAGGTCTCAGCCCGCCCCCTGGGGGTCCCATTACAGCTGCTCCTCAGAGAGCCCAAAAGGCCAGACCTTCATACCTCTGTTATAATCAGCCATTTGTGCTGTCCTGGGATGGGTGCTCTTGGCTAAGACTCTCTCTGCAGCTGAGGCAGACCCTGAAGGAGTTGCCAGTGGGAGGCCATTGCCGCCAGTACTTCCAGCAGCTGGCACGGTCCTTCTTCCAAGGGGGGCTGAGTGGTAAGGTTTTCATGAGGATTTTGTGAATTTTAAAGCCCTTAGAACTGTGCCTGGCACATAGTAGGCATAAAGTGTTAGCTGTTATTCTGTATAGGCAATCTACCCACCTCACCCCACCGTAATCCATGTAATGGATAAAGTTTGTAGCATTGTTAGACTTTGCAAGATACAGTGATACAGTTCATGCTTTGGGGAGAAGTACGTGACAGCCCTTTTTAAAAGAAATCATAGTTGGGATACTTGTAGCTTGGTATTCTGTGACCAATACTGCCAGCGGAATGTGCTCATGACCTCTGAGCAATAGGATATTAACAACCTCTAATAAGCTGAAATCACAGGGAGCTATTTGGAGTGATTTGTAAATTACCTGATGCTGCTCTTAATGCCTGTGCGTTTCTCCTCATAAAATAATATTTAAAGATTGATAATTAAGGGACTTGGTCTTTAACCCTTGAATGATTCATAAATGCTCATTTCTACTTCTTTGTAAGTGTCTCAATGGGAGTTTAGGGCCTATTGGAGTTTTTCCAGTTTCTATAGCTTTGCATTTTTCAAGTTTTCTTTGAAAAACCACTGAATATGTATATATAAGAAAAGCCTTTTAAATTCCATTCATGACTGAATTTGAAAGAATTATGCTCTCATCGGAGAAGTGGCAAATTACCAATGCTGCTGGTGCTATTGAATTATCAACTAGAGAGGATACTGAAGAAAATGGGTGGGGGATGAGGATGTGCGAAAAGGAGAACTTGCTAGAAATAAAGACCCATTACTTGTTTCCATCTATTTGTTCGCTGAAAAGATATTAATCTAGCACCCACTGTGCCCTGGGCAGGATGCTAGGTACTGAGATGAACAGAACATGAATCTTTCATTCGAGGAGCTTAGGATCTATTAGGGGTTGTGGGGTGGGGGATGGGAATGGGGTGCAGTGGGGAGGTGCACAAAAGTATAGCGGTATAGATATTGTAATAAAGATACAAGGTGACACGTTGAGGTGGGAGGTAGCATTTAGGACTGGCCTTGGGAATGGCAAAGAAGGAAGGGATGTAAGATACTGCGGCTGAAGAACAAGAACTTAACCACCCATTCACTGAGGTAGCAAGACAAAGGACTACTCAACAAGAATGAGAGTTTCGAGCTTGGCTAGTACGGAGAATGGAAGTAGCCTTAGAAGACACAGAGGCAGACATTTGGTTTAAGTCCATTGAACATCCAGGTGGAAATACCTTTCAGACAGGTGTGCAGGCTTGAGGGGGATTTCATGGAAGAGAAAATAAAATAAAACCAAAATCGTGTTGATAAAGTTGAAAACCAAGTATATATTAAGTTAAACATTTTGAGATCAAATGGGTACTGCAAATCTCAAAGTAAAATTTTTGTAATTCTATTATTTAGGACATTGAATTTTAATCAGCTGAAAAGGCTGAAATGAAACACATAATTATATGCTTAAAGCCTCATTTGCCAGTGTGTGTATGTCTGATTTGCCTAATTATTTCTCTTCCTGAGAGTGGTTAATCCCCAAAGTTTGAGGCTTCCTAGTCTTTTAAAACATTTAAAATACCACTAGCTTGTCAAAATTCAGCTAATGAAGAACACATGCAATAAAGAGTGAAGGGCTGCAGCCCATCCCACTTTCCAAAATTAGTAGCTGCTAGCAATTTGGTGGGTACCATTGAGGTCTTTTAATGCAAATAAATGTTAATATATGTCTGTATATCTTATATAAATGGGATCATACTGTATATACTGCCCTGCATCCTACTGCCTTGCATGGAATAACATTTGTGGACTTTTTTCCTGGTTGAAACACATGTATGTTATGTTTTTTACTCACTGAACAAAATATACCATGGTATACATGAATCACAATTCATTTAACCATTCTTCTATTGGTCTGCGTTGACTTGATTGTTTTTCAAATTACAAAATGTGTCTGCAAACTCCTTGCATGTACATCTGTACAGTTGTTCTAATAATTGCCCTAGAAGTAGAATCACTAGGCCAGAGGGAACCCACATTTTAAATTTTGATGCATTTCACAAATTGCATCCAAAAAGATTTTACCAATTTATACTTCCTTACTGGCTTCTTTAATATCAGATTGTCATTTCTTTGGCCTGTAGCTCTCCAGTGCATCTTGTCTTATGGCTACTTGAGAGAAGTCACATCAAAGACCTTTTTATTGACTCACTTCCCTAAAGAAACGAGTTCCTGTCGGGGCAGAGGTCAGGCCATTGTTGGCTGTGCTTCTTGCTGCAGCATCTGCGGATGTGGCACAGCTTGTGTTCATTATACTGATGCGACCGGTTATCTGGACAAAGGGGACAGAGGAGAGGAACGAGGCAGAGACCTGATGGCTCTCCTCATGAATATTTCAGAGCCATTTAAATAGATTTCTTTTCATCCCCTAATCTGCTATTGATGACAGCACTGAAGCTACTTGTCTCATTTTTCAAATCAAAGCTTCCTAAAGCAAAATGGCTTGGAGACCGAACAGCTCTTGAAGCTCTATTAATCACGGGCTGGGGTGGGGAGCCCAGTAAATTGTTCAGGGAGTGGAAAAGTACTTCAGACTTCAGACCACCTTTCCCCTCAGCCAACCTCTTCAGAGGGTGTGGCTCTGAGAGGGCGCGATGGCCCAGTCTGGAGCCTTGGCCCACCTCCTCTCCCTTAGCTCTAGGAACCAGGGAGGTGCGGGTTGGAATCCTGCCTCAGCTGTTGTTGCCTGTATTGAGCAATGACTTAATTTCCTGCTGTTTGTAAAGCCTTTGGTGACCCCATTGGGATAACAATACGTGTCTGCCATGGCTGTTTTTAGGTTGAGTGATAATTCTCTTTGTGTTGGTCATTGGCAAATCACGTACCAGCTCTGTTCTTTAGCTATTGCAGTAGCTGCTGAATTTCCACAGAGCAGTGGCTGGGGTGATCCTATGGGGGTGTTGTGTTGGTTTGGTAGGTGCTGGGGCCCTGGTGCTGCGATCCAGGGCTCTTTACATAAGATCAAGAAGGCATCAGTTACTCGTTTCAAAGCTTGGCGTGGGGTGGTGATAGAGAGTAGATGGGCTGGGGTCCCCAAAGCCTCTACAGGCCCCTGGTTGCATCCATTGCTCATCTACTTTAGCTTTGTAAAACTTGGACAAGTTACTTAACCTCTCTTTCCCTCAATTTTTTTTGTTTCTAATAATGGCCATTCTGATAGGGGTAAGGTGCTATCTCATTGTAGTTTTAATTTGCATTTCTCTGGATGATTAATGATGTCAAGCATTTTTTCAAATATTTCTTGGCCATTTCTCTATCTTGTTTCAAAAAACTTATGTTCATGTCTACGGTCCCCAACCCTTGGGATGAGGACTGGTACTGTCCATGGCCTGTTAGGAACCGGTCCAGCAGGAGGTGAGCAGGGGGTGGTGAGCAAGTGAAGCTTTATCTGTATTTATAACTGCTCCCCATCATTCGCATCACTGAGTAAACTCCACCTCCTGTCAGATCTGCGGTGGCATTAGATTCTCATAGGAGTGTGAACCCTACTGTAAACTGCGCTTGGGAGGGATCTGGGTTGCGTGCTCCTTATGAGACTCTAATGCCTGATGACCTGAGGTGGAGCTGGGGTGGTGATGTTAGCACTGGGGAGTGGCTACAAATATAGATTATCATTAGCAGCGAGGTTTGACTGCACAATCAATGTAATGTGTTTGAATCATCCTGAAACCATCCCTCCTGCCCTCCAACCCCTCCCCACAGTCTATGGAAAAATTGTCTTCCATGAAACCAGTCCCTGGTGCCAAAAAGTTTGGGGACTGCTGGTCATGTCATTTGCCTACTTTTGGATGGGGTTATTTGGTTTTTTTTTTTTTTCCTTGCTGATTTGAGTTCTTCGTAGATTCTGGATATTGGTCTTTTGTTGGATTTATAGTTTGTGAATATTTGCTCCCATTCTGTAGGTTGTCTGTTCACTCTGTTGATTATTTCCTTTGCTGTACAGAAACTTTCTAGTTTAATTGAGCCCCATTTATTTATTTTTGTCGTTGCTATATTTGCCTTTGGGGTCTTAGTCATAAATTCTTTACCTAGGCCAATGTCTAAAAGAGTTTTTCCTATGCTTTCTTCTAGAATTTTTATGGTTTCATGCCTTATATTTAAATCTTTAATCCAAACAATAGATGCTGCTGTGGATGCGGAGAGAAAGGAACACTTACACACTGTTGGTGGGACTGCAAATTAGTACAACTTCCACGGAAAACAGTATAGAGATTCCTCAAAGAAATAAATGTAGACCTACCATTCAATCCAGCAATCCCAATGAAGATACACTTTGGGTATCTACCCAAAGGAAAATAAGTCATTTTATCAAAAAGACATCTGCACTCGAATGTTTATTGCAGCACAATTCACAATTGCAAAGACGTGGGATCAACCTAAGTGCCCTTAAATTCAGGAGTGGATAAAGAAAATGTGATATATATATATACATATATATAACATAGAGTACTACTCAGCCATAAAAAGGAATGAAATAATGTCATTTGCAGCAATGTAGAGGGAACTGGAGACCATTAACCTGAGTGAAGTATCTCAGGAATGGAAAGCCAAACACCGCATGTTCTCACTAATAAGTGGGAGTGAATAGAAGGGCACATGTGGGCACAAAGTGATATAAAGGACATGAGAAACCAAGAAGGTCGGAGGGCAGGAGGGTGAGTGTGGATAAAGCTTACCTATTGGGTACCATGAACACTATTCTGGTGATGGGCACACCTCTGACTTAAGCATTATACAAGATATCCATGTAACAAAAACACTTGTACCCTCTTAATTAATAATTTGAAATAAAAACTTTTGTTTCTAAAATGAAGATAATAATAATCTCTACTGCATATAGTTGCTGCGAGGACTCATGCAAACGTCATGTCCCCCTTGCCTGCTTTATTTTTCCTTTTAGGCACCTTTCATGATCTCACCTACTTGACAGTTTCCTCGTTTATCTTTGTATTGTTTCCCCTTCCTCAATGGAGGCTTCATGAAGTCGGGGATTTTGTCTGTTTTTCTTATTCCTCTATTGCCTAGCACTGTGCCTGGTACATAGCAGGGGCTAAATAAATATTTGTTGAATGAATGAAGATGGGATGCATAGAACAGTGCCTGAAACATAGTAAACACTCCATAAATGTGAGCTACTTTTTAAAAAAGCATTAACTCCTATCTATAAATTGGGGCTAATAAAATATCCCTCACAGAATAGGATACGATAGGAGATCATATAAATAGTGTAACTGACACAGCACACAGAAGGCTCTCAAACATGGATTATGTATGAGTGATTGCCAGTCATTTTCAGCTAAAGTATTTTGTAAAGAAAGCACTTGTAGTAGTTATATTCTCTTCAATTCTGTGTTTGAACTCATCACTTTTTAAAAATGCAAATAACCTTCATCCTTGGGTTGGGTATGAGGAATAGGGGTACAGGGATAGGTTTGAACAGGGACTGGCCGTAGGAAATGGTACCTGTTTGAAAGTGAATTGGGTTCCTGCATCCAGAAAATATTTAGTCAATTTTTAATTATGTTCTTAACACTGTGCTGGGCATGGAAGTAATGACCAAGATAAAAACGGCTTCTTCTCACAGCCAGTCAAGAATTAGCAGCTTTTCAAAACTGAAGAGTCAGTTCTTATGGGCAGCTATTAGAGGTACCCTTTCTGGAAGGCTTGAAATGACCTAGCAATTGTCATCTGGAAATTTATGCTCTAGATATCATCGGTAAGAAGTACAAACACACACACACACACACACACGGATATTCATTATAGCATTTAAAAACATTTAAACCAATCTAAATGTACTGTAAGAAGATATTGATTTATATTGTATTCAAGCACTACTATTCTACATTAAAGATAATATCGTTATATTTTGGAAGTATCTTTATATATTGGAAGCATCTTTATTGTTATGAAAGATAGTCACAACATATTTCTTAAAAAAAGTTACAGATTTAAATTTCGAAAGAGGATATTTATAACTGATTGATAAACAGGTATTAATTCAATCATAGAAATCTGGAATGATATATACTCAAACATTAACAGGGTCAAAGAGATGATGCTACTGTCTTCTTAGTGTTATGTGCATTTTCTAATACTTCTAAAGTAAACATTGATTCATTATGTAATAATTTTTTAAAATTCTTGCTTCATAATTTGTCTATAGAAGGTTATGTAAGAAGCTGGTAACATTTATTTTCCCAGGGGAGGGGAGCTGTGTGTCTGGGGAACTGGGGTGGGATGAGGAGGAGTTTTCACTATATACCTCCTGTAATTTTGAATTTTAAAATATCTGTATGTACTACCTATTGAAAAAAATATAAAATAAAAAAATTATAAATGGTGATCTGAGAAGCAGCAGAGGGCACCCTGACTGGACTCTCCCGCAGGTGGGAGACAGGGTTGGGCCTGCAGTGGCAGCTTGGGGAGGACATACACAGTTCCTGTGGGAAGCAGAGACCAGGCAGACCAGACAGAGCAGGTCCCTGGAGTCAAACTATGCTACTGACTGTGTTAGTCTCTTCCTTCCTGAAGAATCACCCAGAATTTAGGTGTGGCTGAGAGCCAAGATATTTATCCTATAAATTTACCAGTTTTTTTTCTTTATACAAAAATAGTAAGTGTTCATTGTAGAAAATTTATAAAATGCACACAATGAAAACAAGTACTTATAGTCCGATAATATTACAATAAGATACTCACTATTTACATTTTAGTGGCAGTCCTGAATTATTTACCAATGTGTATAAAGTATGTGTGCATGTGTGTATGTGTGTGTGTGTGTTTGTGTTGGAGATTATATAATGCACACTGCTTTGCAACCTGACTTTTTCCAGGGAATTTTTTTTTTTGAGAGGGATGGATAAGGGACTATGACAAAATGTGTTCTAATATTTCTTTTTTTAAGGTTGCTTCTGAAAGATGCAAAGATTAGGATTGAGAATTATGGTCATTGTTCAGGCTCATCCATTCATGCGTCTGTATATAACCCAGAGTTACATACACACTGACTACATACATCCTGACTAGCCAGTGTCCATGGTGTAAAGTCCCATGTACTTGCTACTTCATGACACTGAAACCCTCATGCCCCAGCTTAGTAGGTAGCCCAGATTTCACAAGCCTGGAGCCACTAAGGACTGATTCCTTCCTTGTTCTGTATCTTCTATCGCCTTCTGCCCCCTGGCTCATTTCCATCAGCATTCAGACATGTTTAAGCCTGTCTCATCTACCTATCACCCTCCTAAATTTGCTCTTCCTCCAACATTTTCCATTTCAGTAAATGGCACAGTTACTATGTCGAAAAGCTAGGGCTCAACCTTAATTCGACTCTTCCTTTCTCCTTCCTCATTCAATCCATTAACCAGTTCTGTGGGCTTTATCTCTAGAAAGTACCCCTGAATCATCTACTTTTCTCCATCCTCACTGTTACCACTCTAGAGCAAGCCACCATCATTATTTGCTTAGATATGGGAATAACCTCCTTAACTAGTCTTCCTGCAAGCTATTCTCCACACAGAAGCCAGTTAAATCTGGGACAAACCCAAACCCATATGTCTTTCCTTTGCATAAAGCCCATCAACAGCTTCCCTCACATTGAGAAAAATACCTCCTTCCTTGCCCTGCCCTACAGTGCCCCTCACAGGCACGTGCTGTCCACATCTTTGAATCTGCCTCATTTACTTTCTCCCTTCAGTTACTCTGACTTTTTTCCAGTTCTTTGAACACTCCCGTTTCCTTTGCTGCAGAGAAAGACTCAGCAGGGCAGAGACGATGATTGTCTTCTTTATTGCTGAAGCATCCGTGTCTAACCAGGTTCCTGGAACATGATAGGTACTCCGTACATATTATCGAACAAATAGATGAATTTGCAAGCTAGTGAGGATGAAAGAAACAAGTGCATAAACTTTGAAAATGCAAAGCCAGATGTGGTACTTTCTTAAGAGAGGCATGAATTAAGTCGTCTGCAAGTTCTGAGTGCTATGGTCTGAATGTTTGTGTCTCTCAAAAATTCATGTCGAAACCTAATCTGTATTGTGATATTAAGACATGGGCTTTTAGGAGGTGATTAAGTCATGAGGGCTCTGTACTCATAAATGGGATTAATGTGATTATAGAAGAGGCTTGAAGGAGCCTGTTTTTTCCTTTTGCAATGTGAGGACACACAGAAATCACTACCTATGAGGAACAGGCCTTCACCAGACATTGAATCTGCTGGTACCTTGATCTTGGACTTCCCGGCCTCCAGAACAGTTAGCAATAAATTTCTGTTGTTTACAAATTGCCCAGTCTAAGGTATTTTGTTATAGCAGCGTGGGTAGACAAAGGGGTACTTACTCTGGTTGAGGGAGTAACTGATGACTTATCAATGAGGAAATAAGTATTTGAGGTTACATAAGACCCTCCAGGCTTAAGTAAAGGATCAGAGTCTGGAGAGAATGACAGCGGTACAGCTGAATTGGGATGTAAGGTCTATACCACAGACCTGGAAAGATTAGGGCTGGAAAGGTAATTCTGGATCTGATCATGGGGGGTCTATAATGCCAGGTTAAAATGTTTAGACAGTTCATCTGACAAAAGAAACACCTCCCTGTCTCTCAGGGAACAAAATGACCATAGCCATGGGAGGAAACATCGGTTCACGTTCTCAGGTGATCAAGAGTGGAGATGAATGAGAAAAGAAGGAACCGATGTGAGGATTATCCTAAAGAAATCAAGAGGAATTGATAACTGATGGAAAGTTACTGAGTATGAGATGAGAAACCAAATGCAGATTTGAGCTTAGGCAACTCAGAAAATGGTGGTATCATTAATAGAAATAGAAAATCAGGAAAAGAGGATATTTTTTTTTTTGAGGGGGAAGATGGTAAGTTTGGCTTGTAGCCTGTTGAGTTTAAAGTACCAATGAAACGTCCAGTTTGTGATGGAACTTGGGACTAGAGGCAAGATTAGAGATATAGTGTTCACTCATTCATTCATTTGTTCAGCGATTATTTATTGAGCATCCAGCATATGCCAGGCATTGTATCAGGCATTGGGAGTACAAAGATGAAAAGCATAAGCCTGCCCCTATGAATTCCCTCTGTTATATCTAGCTTTTTGACCCAGGAAGACATCTCCCTGTTGATATATAATTTCAAATGATCAAGATCAACAATGTAATTATTTTAATGTGCATGAATGTTTATATTTTTCTGCTCTGCTATGATTATAGGCTTGTATTATAAGTTTCATTGTACACATGTAATTGCTTATAACTTATAATGTAGGGTTCAAGGAAATCCTGACTTGATCATGAGAAGAAACAGTTTGAGGATCTATATGTGTCTTTGACTTTTGATCCACGATTAGGTCATCTCATCTACATATCTATTAAGAAGAGCCAAAAATACCAACTCCAATGTGCTGGAATTTGGAAGCCTTTTTTTTCTCACTGGAGCTTATCAGAGGGTAAAAATTCTGTGGATGGTTTCAGCAAGGGTGTCAATCTGGAGCCATCTTCGAAAGGGAAACAATGCCGCCCACACTCAGCCTCAGAAGAAGCACGCATGACTATTTAAAGAGATTCTTGTTATTATTTTTCTGTTGGAAGAGGATGAGAAATTGAAGGCAAGGTGAAGAAAACTGTGGGAAGAAATTAAGAGATAGAAACAGGGCAAGTGGGGAGGAGAGTCTTGAGAAAAGGGAGCATGAGTTTAATTATAATCATGCACTTTAACTTCTTTGTTATCTTATTTCATTTGCACAAAGGCGTGGAAGTTTGAACTGTAATCATCTTTCCCAATCTATAGAAGGAAACTGGTGCTCAGAACGGTTAAGCAATGAAGGTTATAGAACTAAAAGCCAGCGCAGCGGGGGCTTGAGCCATGGCTTTGACTCCTAGTCTAGGACTCTTGGAACCTGTGGAGCTGTCGGGAGGTGCTGTGTGCCCCAGTGCCCTATCCCACCACTGTGCCTTTGCTCAGGCCCCGGGCTTAGTTTAGATGCCCTTCTCTTCCTCTCCAAGGTTCAAACCCTACCTGTCCTCAAGCACCACCTTCTTTATGAAACTTTCTCAGCTCCCATCAGCTGGCACTCAACAGCTCCTTGTCTTACCTCCCTGTGAATTGTGCCACACTCTCTCCTGGCATCGTAGCAGCTGTTTATATGTATGTTTTATCTCTATTCATGGGTCAGGATAAACCCTGGATCGCAATCATCTTTATTTCCTCATAGTACTTGGCATAATGCCCTGTAGGCATTTAATAAATATGTATTGAGTGAGTGAGTGAATGAGTCTTCAGGGCCCCTGATCTGAACCAGCTGAAAAGCTGCCAGAAGCCCCCTTGCCTGTCCAATTCAGGGCAGGACTGACGCTGCCCGGGTGTTATAGAGGAGGGTAGTCAGATTTCAAAAAAAGAGAACAAAGTTTGCTTTACGTTAAGCAAAGGCAAGTCAAAAATAGGAAGATGTAGGCAAAGTGAATGGATAGGCTTAGAGCTAAGATGCAATATACATGCTTGTCCAAGGGTCTTAGGAAAAAAGCTCCAATCCCTTAGCTCGTGTAAATTGAGATAATTAGCACTCTGGGCTGTGTAGTTGTGTCATTTGGCACGAAGAGAACAAAAATGTATTGAGTCAAATGTGTTATAGAGAGGTCACAAAAGGCGAAGCATAAATCGAAACCGTGGCCTTTTCCAGTCGTTTTCCCTTTGGGCACGCACCGTCATGGGCTGATGTCCCGAATTACCCATTCTGCAGTCACGTGATTCCGTCTGCTGCCAGACTGCCGGCATGCTGCGAGCAACGGCAATTAATTCAGTGGCTCCGTGGCTCACCTCCCACGGACTGTGCTGAGGAAGTTCAGCACGGCAGGGAGAGAACTGAAGATTAAGGATGAGGACGCTCAGGGAGCTGCTGCCACATCCCTGGATGAAGTCACCACCCCCTGCCAAAGGTGCTAATCATTCTCTCAGCCGGCAGGGGAGCAACTCACTCAACCAAAGCCTCTCTGTAACTGCCTTCAAGAGGAATTAAAGACTGTTTAACTTTAAAACTTGGGACTAAGTAATGTGGGTTCAAAGTCTGAGGATGTGGGCTTCTGAGGAACGTGTGTGTGTTGTGCAACACCTGCTCTGGCATTCTCTTTCACTGACAGCTTCTCCAAGCGCTAGTAATGAGTTCCCTTATCGCGATGAATGCAAGCAGTGGACATCAGAAATTTCAGACCAAAGTGTACTAACACAGTTTTGAGCCACGTGAATGAAAATCAACAGGGTTTTAGAATTTAAAAAGCTAGTCATTTTAAGGCAGTTGTGATTTTTTCCAACAAAGCATTCTTGAAAATGGCATTGTAGACAGATTGTTGTCAATCAGAAGATATTTTCCAACAGGAATAATGTTGTACTTGGTGTTTTTTAAAAAATATCATGGAAGCAAAGGTAATACGAAATTCAATTCCTCTGTAATAACTAAATATAAAAAAATTATGGTACCGGTTAGATTACTTAGAGTGATCCAGTGGGCTTGTATACTTGAAAATACTTCATAAAATATAAAATATTACATAAATTCTAGCTATTGTTATTAAAATGGAACCAAAAGTGTATGAATTTATATTTGAGGCTTACTTCAAACTTTCCATAAAGCCTCTATGTCTACACAACATAGAGCTTTATTATGTTAAACATTTGACCTACAGTTAATATGTTACTTAGAAGAAACAATCATTAAACATCTAATTAGCGGCAATTTTTCTTGGCTTAGAAATTGGAAGCTTACTTTACTTTCTTTTTTTTTTTTTTAAGGAGAGATAATTTGAATGATTCGGGTCACTTCCAAAAATTAGAATTGCTGTTTCCTTTCTTAATATATCTGTGATGAGAAATTGAATAACTTTAAAATAATTCTAGTAGGGCTATAATTCAAGAAATGCATGCTCAGTTTGTATGTCTGCTTCTAATGGTGGTCCCGCCAGCCCCACCTGTTCTCAGAAGAAAAAGGCTGACTCACCTCCTGCTACTTGCAGTTTATTCAAATGTATAAATGTTATCCATTGAACAAGTATTTTATTGAACATCTACTATATACCAGACACTGTTCTAGGTTATGAGGACACAAGAATGAAAAGGAAGGAGAAGGTTCCTGCCTTAATAGAGCTTATGTGTCAAGAAGCAAAAAAATAAGGTAAAGAGATAGTGACTGGGTGTGTGTTGGGAGTCATGAAGATTAGGTGACTAGAGAATGATTTTCTGAGGAGGTGATATTTGCTGTGAAATTTGAATAACAAAGAAAACTCATTCATACGACAATGATCTGGGAGCAGAGAACTCCAGGAAAGGGAACAGCAGCAAGTGCAAAGGCACAAAGGCAGGGATGAGCCTTGCCTGATAAAATACAGGTTGCCCAGTTAAATGTGGACTTCAGATAAACAATGAATACTCTTTTTAAAGTGTAAGTATTAATATGTCCAGAATATTTTATAGGTCATGCTTATTCTAAAAAATTATTCCTTTTTATCTGAAATTTAAATTTAACTTGCCATGCTGTATTTTTATTTGCTAGATCTGACAACTCTCACCTGGCATGTTCAAGCAACAGAAAGGAAACCTGTTTTGCTGGAATCAGTAAGTAAGGGGAGGGTGGCAGAGGACAAGTTTGGAGATATTGGCAGGGGCTGGATTGTTTAGAGCCTTATGAGCCAAGGTAAAAGTTTGCATTTTTCCTAAGTGCAGTGAGGAGCCATGGGGGAATTTTAAGCAGGGGAGTAACAGGTCCGATCTCCATTTTAATGGCATCACTTTTGCTTCACGTGAAGAAACAGTTGCAGGGTGCCTGAGACAGGCAGGCAGGTGGTTCTCACAGAAATCTGGAGCAGGGGTAAACTGAGATGGTAGCAATGGAGACAGAGATACAGACATAGATTTGAGAGAGAAAGGAAGCTGTCAGGACTTGCTATTGGAATGGATACAAGAGGCGAGGGAAAGAGAAGAATTGAGGGCGACTCAGTGTTTTGGTTTGAGCAACCCAGGGGGAAGGGTTTGATGTTTAAAGATTTGGGGAAGACTGGGAGCACACAGGTTTGTGGGAAGGAAAAAAACCCTAAGATTTCATTTTGAGCCTGTTCAGTTCAAGACACTCATTACACATCTAAATAAAGATACCAAAAGGCAGTCATGTAAACGAGTCTGCTCCTTGGGCATTTGTCAGGCTTGAGATACAACTTTGGGAGTTTTTAGCATATATATGGTTTTTAAAGCCATGAGACTAAATGAGATGGTTGATTCTTGTTATTTGTGGTAGTTATGTTCTATCTCACTATAAAGGCACTGCAAACACTGAATTAGGAAATATGGAACTATTGTTGCTCCTACAGGAAATATAGAATTAGGTTCCTATGAGCCACTGGTCATAATCTTCATTAAGCGATCCATATATAACTTTGTTTTATGTTTCTGTTTAAAGACACTTTATGTAATGTGCATTGTTGACTTACTAACATTGTACTCACAGCCAACAGCACTATAGCTCATGCATGAGCAAAGCTTATGCAACACATGTATTTTCTCCTTAAGGGTCATCACAACCTTCTTGCACTTGGGAACATTACGCAGCACATCGGCATTATGCTTGGAGGCCATTTCAAACAGCAAAATCACTAGCAAAAAGCATAAACATGTGAATATGTGGCACTAAATAGAATGCAAGAAGGACCGTTGTTTACAATATGAGAACTGAAACAAGGAGACAGAGTATCACCTAGTTCTGCCTCAGCTGGGAACATGTGTCAGGGCAATGAAAGTTTTCGCTGCTCTGCACATATTCATGACTGTCCATCAAAGTGTTGTGAGTGTTTGTTTGGGGGTTATGAGTAATTTTAGCAAGTAGGTAAATTTGCAAATATGCATAATAGTTCCATATTTCCTAGTTCAGTGTTTGTGGTGGCTTTATGGAATGTGACTACCACAAATAACGAGAACCAACCATTTCATTTAGTCTCATGACTTTAAAAACCAAAGCGCTCAGGCTTGCATTTGTTGCATGTGTACACTTGCACTGTACCCCTGAATAAGACTGACACACCTGCTGACCCCCTTTCCCCCCACCACCTGCAGTATCTGCTCTTCTATGATATACCTGATAAAATAAGTAGGACAGCTTTTAGCACTTAAAACATCATTCAGGGCCGGGCGCGGTGGCTCACGCCTGTAATCCTTGCACTCTGGGAGGCCGAGGCAGGCAGATCGTTCTGAGCTCAGGAGTTCGAGACCAGCCTGAGCAAGAGCGAGACCCCCGTCTCTACCAAAAATAGAAAGAATATTAATTGGACAGCTAAAAATATATATAGAAAAAAATTAGCCGGGCATGGTGGCGCATGCCTGTAGTCCCAGCTACTCGGGAGGCTGAGACAGTAGGATTGCTCCAGCCCAGGAGTTTGAGGTTGCTGTGAGCTAGGCTGACGCCACGGCACTCGCCCCAGGCAAGAGAGTGAGACTCTGTCTCAAAAAACAAAACAAAACAAAAAAAACAAAACAAAAACAAACAAACACAAAAAACCATCATTCAGTATTTTAGTAATTCATTCATTCCTTCAGTGAATATTTGCTGAGCATCTATTCTACATTAGACTTAGGATATATACACTTTAGACATAGTCCCTGTCTTCAGAGGGCCACTCACTGTAATGGGAGAAACAGACATAATAACAGATGATGAGAAGAGTCCCAGTAAAAGACCAAGGAATCAAGTAATGTTCACTCCTCTCCTCTCCTTGAAATCGATTGTATTGGACACAAAGAGTAGGAAAAAAATATTTCATCTATAATGAAACTAGAAGAGAATGCCAAACAGATTCTGAAGTATTTGTATAAAACATTGAAACTTCTAATCAATGGAGGGAGATGATGGAAAGCAAATGCATTGCTCCTTAGATTTCCTAACTTGCAGAAACTACCTGGAGGGAGGCAGGGGAAGCAGCAGTCAGCTTTCCAGCTCTTGCTGGTGTCCACCGGGCAGTCCAGTCACAGAGCAATAGCTATGTGAGCTGCCAGGCTTCATCAGCCTTGCTCCAGAGTAGACGTCCATACGGAAGGCACAAGCCTCAATCTGAAAGTAGATACTCCCCCAGAAGACCTGATTGGAAAGTGTTAAAAGAAAATGTACTAAAAGTTGCCAGCTGCCCAAACTCACTCATCTACATGCTATTTTTACTAAAGATCACTGCTGATTAGAATTATACTTACTCGATATTGAATAATAACCAGAAAAAATTCAGCATGAGATCTATTCACACTCACCACAAAAAAGAGAAGAAAGTAATAAAACACAGAAAAGACAGATAAAAATTACACTTCAGCTGAATTATTCCAGTGAAGAGAAGATTTCAGGCAAACACCTTCTCCATTCTTTCAGATAAATTAATAGGAAAATGGACTCTTTATTAAAAAAAGGAACTCAGGGAAGAGGTAATTACTCAAAGACATAACAAATGAGCTAACGGAGCTCTGCAAAGAAATTTTAAAAAAATCTACTATAAAAATTAAAACCACCTCAGAAGCAGCAGGAAATAGGATATTGTTGGGGAAAAAAAAAATCAAGGACTTATTGAACAATCTTGAGAAAATCTCACAAAACAAAAACCGCTAAAGAAATATCATTGATTAGAGAGAAGTTGATAACTATGGAAGACAGAAAAAAATGATCCAACAGAAACATAGCATAATTTTCTTGAATAAATAAGTAGAACAAATAGAAAAAGAAAAATATTAAGAGATATAGTAGAAGAAAAATTTAAAATATATCTGATCTACAGAAAAACATTAATATGTAATGATTAACACAGAATGTCCTGATGAAGTTATTAAATTTTGAGGTCAAGAAAAGTCTCCAGTAGCCAATGAAGCAAAGAAAGAAGTCAACCATAAGGGACAAAATATCAGTCTGGCCTCAGACTTGTTCACAGCAACATTAAATGCCAGAAAAGAGCGAAGTAATTTTTATAAAGAGTTCAAAGGTAAGAATTTTATACTGAGTCAAATTATTTTTCCAGACAAGTATAACATTTCTTACATGCATAATCTCAGGGTATTAATTAGCCCTGCTTGGAAAAAAAAAATTTGATGATGAGATATATACAAATAAATGATACATCACACTTTTTAAAAATTAGGAATGGGAAAGCTATGGTATGACTGGTGGTGAGCATCAAATATATTTAAATAACTTACTGAGGTTTTAGAGACCCTTGTTACTAAAACCCTTTTTGCTAAACTGCGTTTGAAGTAAAATGAGAGTAGCAATTGTAATTTGACTTTCAGAGGGGAATTGTGTAGTGCCTATGATTATTTAAGCAAGGAGGAGATGAGATCACCCAGTGAGTTAAGTTAGCATGAGGGACTTCGTTTACACTTAGGATAACAGATTCACAAGAATTGTTAAACACATGGGTAGATAAGAAAAGGATAGCCACATATTACATCTTGTCTTTAATTACTGTCATTAAGTCTAGTTCTACTGAGCTTTATGTACTAGTTAAAAATTTTTTAAAAAAATATTTTAAGGAAAATATAACAAAAAGAATGAGAAAAGAGGATAATAAAAGTACTTGGCAAAAATTCCTCGGAGAATGATTTTGCACCTAACATTATGAAGCTGACTCTCGGAAGTTAACATTGGAACCATGCGTGTTTTCATACAGTCACTTTTCTCAATCTCCCCCTACTCTCTGCACGTAAGCCCTGTGAAGTTTATATACAGGGCAGAGACCCACCTGCATATCCAGGGTTGTGTGCAATTTGTAGCCAAGAGCTGTAAATGTGTTCCTCTCTCCACTTCTCAAGAAAGCTGCTCACAATGAAGCAAGTGCATCAATTTGGGTGCTTTCCGCTGCAAGTGACACTCAAACAGTATTAATATTATTTGGCTTTGTTACTGTATAAAATGAAATCCAACTTTAGAGTGATTCAGAGTTGGTTAATTTAGCAAATCAACAACATTAAGACCAAGTTCTTTCCATCTTTCTGCTCCAACATCTTTGGTATGTTTGCTTTTGCCTTCAGGTTTATCCACTCATGGCCACGCGATGGCTACTGGGGCGTTAAGCTGTATATTCTCACCTCACTAAGCCTAAAGTATAGAAGGCAGAACATCCCTTGCTAGTGATTCTTTTTGAGTGTGAAGAAAAACCTGCTAGAACCTCCCTGAAAAGAGTTACCCTCATGTCTCATTGGTCTGCATTCTGCCAATTCCCAAATCAAACATTTGCAAAGAATGTGGCAGAGGGGCTGAGCTCTTCTGAAGCTAGAGCTCTGTTAGCAGGTAGGTGACCAAAACTGTGTGTTGGAGTGAAAGTGACGTGATAGGAGTAACTTTCCGTTGTCTACAACATTTATATGAAATAAATAAATGAAGAAGGGTTCTTTGCACCACAGTAACAGATGCTACAGGCAGGATTCCCTAGTGAATGCTAGTCTTAGTGGGTGAAACTGTAAGGAGAAACAGGATATTTGCATAGCCTGAAAAGATTTCCCCAAAGATAATCATTACTTACTGTAGATTTTTTGACATACATTCACAAATTCTCCTGCTAGGAGGTGAAGCTTAATTCCCCTCCCCTTGATTGTGGGTTTGACTTAGAAACTTGCTTCTAAGGAAGAGAGTATGGAAAGGGAAAAATAGTAACTTTATAGTGGAAAAACCTTGCAGATTCCGCCATAACTGAATGATGAAGGTTAACATCAAGGCAAATCTGATTGTACTATATTTGAGGATGAGTTTTTAAAAAGTGGCTATGGAATTTAATAAACGAGGAATAAAAAAAGACTTAAAATATCAGAATGCAAAAAGATAAAGCTGAGGCTTGTTTAAAAGGGACCCAGGAAGTCACAGCTTTGTTATAGTACTTTGCCTCATGCTTGCTGAATTTTTCCTA
This sequence comes from Indri indri, assembly GCA_004363605.1. Lineage (NCBI taxonomy): Eukaryota > Metazoa > Chordata > Mammalia > Primates > Indriidae > Indri > Indri indri. Next base: position 93,742 of record RJWJ010001218.1, on the reverse strand, counting down.
CAATTACTGAATAAATCATATCGACATCATGATGTGATGAGAAGGGCATATCACCTCTGTGGTATCCCCCAAATCTATAAGCTCAGTCTAATTGTGAGAGAGCATCAACAAACCCAAATGGAGGGACACTGCAAAATATCTGATCTGTATTCTTTAAAATGCCAAGATCATGAAAAGCACACAAGGAAAGACTAAGAAACTGTCACAGAGTAAAGGAGTTTAAGGAGACATGACAACTTAATGCAACATGGTATTCTGGATTGAATCCTGGAACAGAAAAAGGCCATCAGTGGAAAAACCAGTGAAATCTGAATCAAGTCTATAACTCAGTTAATAGAATTGCCAATGTCAATTTCTTAGTTTTGCAAAGGTACCGTGATTATGTAAGATGTTAGCCTTAGGGGTGAAGGATATATAAGAGCTCTCTGTATTATCCTTGCAATTCTTCCATAAAACTAAAAGTATGTCAAGATTAAAAGTTTCAAAACAAAAAAAAATGTTTCTTTATTGTTAGGACTAATTATTTTCAACATATCTCTCAACAGATCATGGTACTCCAACATATCATGATACCGCATTTGGTTGAGAATGACTGCTTCATTCAACACGTGCTGGCAGGCACCTGCTATGTGCCAGGCACGATTCTGGCAGTAGAACCAATGATAAACTGAGAAGACGCTGCCCTTGCCCTCCTGCAATTCACATCCATTGACCGAAACTGGAAGGCAACGAGTTTTTTTCTGCCAAAAACAATAGTAATTTGCAGAGAACCCTAAACTTTGAGGGTTTTGAAATGAGTTATATTCTATATGCAGATTTTTATTAAAAAGCTTGCCACTGATTTTATTTAATATGGGAAATCTATGCTACTCACTTTTGAATGCTAGCAAGTAAAATCATGCCTTTTATTTAATAATTTTTCTAAAAGAAGGAGATACAAGTTAGGAGTTTTTCTTCTTCTTTTTTTGAGACAGAGTCTTGCTCTGTTGCCCGGCTAGAGTGCCATGGTGTCAGGCTTGCTCACAGCAACCTCAAACTCCTGGGCTCAAGCAATCCTCCTGCCTCAGCCTCCCAAGGAGCTGGGACTACAGGCTCACGTCACCATACCTGGCTAATTTTTTTTTCTATCTTTAGTTACCTGGATAATTTTTTTCTATTGTTTATTAGGGATGGGGTCTTGCTCTTGCTCAGTCTGGTCTTGAACTCCTGACCTCAAGCTATCCTCCCGCCTCAGCCTCCTAAAGTGCTAGGATTACAGGTGTGAGCCACCATGCCCGGCCAAGTTAGGAATTTTTATTATGTTGGAATATAACGTTTTACTCCTTTTGGCCAAGACAAAACATGGACATTCAGCTAAAGTAAAGAATTTGCTGATTTACCAGTGACTGAAGACAGAGTCGGGAGGGTCTTCGATGAAAAGCCTTATACTGTTTGACCTAACTGCATTGGCAAATCTGACTGTAATTGATGTGAAGATGAGTTCTATTAATAAAAAGGTGACTATGGAATTCAATAAACAAGGAATAGAAAAATGCTTAAAATACCAGAATGCAAAAAGACAAAACTGAGCCTCATTAAAAGGGACCAGGAATTCACAGCTTTATTATAATACTTTGCCTCATGCTTGCTGAATTTTTCCTACAATTACCTGAATGAAAAATGATCTTAACATAAATGAACAGGATATTGTAGCTTTCCCAAGGCAATGCTGTAGCTATATCAGGATACCTGCAGGAAGTTGTAACAAGGCTGCCAGTAAATTTAAATTCAAAATTCATTTAAAATAATCATGCTAATTTTTCATAAAAAATAACCAGAATAACAAAGCTATTTGCAGGTTTGACTTCGGTTATTTAAGAGTAACATACATACACTAAAAAGGAAATAAAATCACTGAAGACCTGTTTGTTTCAAAAAATTAATTGTGGTTAATTAAGATTCATCCTATAGGATTCAGAAAATATATTCTGCAGCTAAATAAAATGGAAAAGTTTAATTTCAGTCGATGTCAACAAACATTGTTTCAATTAGTGAGATGTGTGATTTTTGTGTCTACTTTGATTCCCTTCATCACTGAATTGTTTTTCCAAAGTGAACTTTTATGGCTTTTACTTGACTGTATCTCTTCCTCCACTTGGTGATACCACTCCAATATTTTTTACTGAGGTGATTTTACAAACAGTGATATCTACAGATCTTAAGTGCATAATTCAATGAGTTTGGGCAAATGCATACACTCGTAAAACCCCATCCCAGTTAAAGTATGGGATATTCCATTGCCCCATGGTGCCAGTTCCTTCATGCACCCAGCCAGTCAACTCTTAACTGCCATGTACAAAAATGCTATAATTTCCATCATCATAGATTATTTTGCCGGTGTTTGAACTTCATACACGTGGAATCATTCAGTATGTATTTCCGTGTGTCTGGCTCCTTTTGCTTAACATATTTTTGTGGTTCATTCAGTTGCTGTTTGCTTCAGTAGTTTATCCCTTTGTATTGTTAAGTAGTATTCTATTGTATGATTAAACCACCACTTGCTCATCCATTCTTCTGTTGATGGGCATTTGGAATGTTTCTAATTTGTCTACAGCCATACACCACCCTGAAAACACCCGATCTCATCTGGAATATTTCTAATTTATTGCCTATTATGAATAACATTGCTATAAGCATCCTTGTACTGTTAACAGTTTTTTTGTGGACATATGTTTTAATTGCCTTGAATGAATGTCTAAGAATGGAATTGCTCAGTCGTAGGTTAGGTGTATGTTTAACTTTTTAAGAAACTGACAATTTTCCAAAGTGTTTGTATCATTTTGTAATTCTACCAGCAATATATGATACTTCAATTGTTCCATCTCTATGTCAGCATTTGCTGCTATCATTTTAATTTTAGCCATCCTAGTGGATATAAAATGGTAACTTATTGTGGTTTTAATTCATAGTTCTCTAATGATTAAGGAGATTGAGAACATTTTCATGTTTTATTGGCCTTTTGTATATATATCTCCGTAAAGTATCAAGTCTTTTGCTTTTAAATAATTTTTTGTCTTTTTGTTACTAATTTATGAGTTCTTTATATATTAGTTCTTTGTTGGATATATGTATGTATAAATATTTTCTCCCAGTGTTTTAATTTTTTAGATCTTTTGGTAAGCAGAATTTCTAAATTTTTATGAAGTGCAATTTTTCAGTTTTTCCTTTAATAGTGATTTCTGCATCCTAAAAATCTATGTCCTGACAACAACAAATGCTGGTGAGGGTGTGGAACAACAGGAACTCTCTTTAATTGCAGGTGGGAATGCAACATGGTATAGCCACTTTGGAACACAGCGTAGCAGTTTCTTAGAAAACTAAATATACTTTTACCACAGGATCCAGGAATCGTGCTCTTTTGTATTTACCCAAAGAGTTGAAAATTTATGCCCACATAAAAACTTGCTCCTGGATGTTCATAGCAGTTTTATTCATAATTGCTAAAACTTGGAGCAAGCAAGCAAGATGTTCTTTAGTAGGTGAGTGGATAAGTAAACTGTGGTACATCCAGACAATGGAATATTATTTAGGGCTACAAAGAAAGGAGCTATTAAGCCATGCAAAGACACACAGGATCCCGAAATGCATATTACTGATTGAAAGAAGCCAAACTGAAAAGGCTACATACTGTGTAATTCCAACTATATGACATTCTGGAAAAGGCAAAACTATGGAGACAGTGAAAAGATCAGTGGTTGCCAAGGGGCAGGAAGAAGGTGAGAGATGAGTATGTTGAGCGCAGAGGATTTTTAGGGCACTGAAACTGTTCTGTATGACACTATAATGGTGAATACATGTCATTATACGTTTGTCAAAACTCATAGACTGTACAACACCAAAAGTGAACCCTAATGTAAACTATGGATGTTGGATGATTATGATGTGTTAATGAAGGTTCATTGTTAGTAACAAATGGTACCACTCTGGTGCAGGATGTTGATAGTAGGGAGATTGTGCCTGTGCTGAGACAGGCAGTATGTGGGAACTCTCTGTACTTCCCACTTAATTTTGATGTAAACCTAAAACTCTAAAAAATAAAATCTATTTAAAAATCTATACCTCCTCTCAGGCTACAGAGATATTCTATATTTACTTCTAAGAGATTTATAGTTTTAGATTTTATGATTAGATGTATGATCCATCTTGAATTAATTCTTGTAAAATAGGGATTGAAGTTTATTTCTTTTCCAATGCTTATCCACTTGTTTGAACACTATTTGTTGAAAAGGTTTTCCTTTTCCCATTGAAATGTCTTACCCTCTGTTGAAAAATCAATTTAACTTATATGTATGGGTCTTTTTCTGGACTCTGTATCCTGTCCTGTTGATTTATTTGTTTATCTGTCCACACTCTCTTGGTTATTATAGATTTAAAGTAAGTTTTGAAATCAGGTACTGTAAGTCCTCCGACTTTATTCTTTTTCAAGATTCTTGGGTTCTACTGTTCTACTAGGAGCTTCCCATTTCCATGTAAATTTTAGAATCTATTTGTCTACCTTCGCAAAAACTCCTGTTGGGATTGCATTGAATCTTTACTATATATAAATTTGTTAGGTGTAGGTTTGTGTTGAGGAAGTTCCATTTTTATCCTAATTTGTTGAGGGTTTTATTCATAAATGTGTATTAATTTAGGAAAATATGGGTTTCTACTTTATTCTGTGAAGTGGATAAACCCCACTTCTCTGTCATATATCATTTTTGGGGTGCGTGTGTATATATATATTTATTTGATTGTGGTAAAATACATTTAACATAAAATTTACCATCTTAACCATTTTTAAGTACATAGTTCAGTAGTGTTAAGTATATTCACATTGTCATGCAACCAATCTATAGAACTTTTTCATCTTGCAAAATGGAAAATCTCTACCCATTAAACAATAAATCTCCATTCCTCCCTCCCTGGAGACCCTGGCAACTGCCATTCTAATTTCTGTCTCTATGAATTTGACTACTCCGGATAACTTATGTAAGTGGAGTCATACAGTGTTTGTCCTTTTGTAACTGGCTTATTTTACTGAGCATAATGTCCTAAAGTTAATCCATGTCATAGCATTTGCCAAACTTTCCTTTCTTTTGAAGGCTGAATAATATTCCATTGTGTGAATATATGACATTTTATTTATCCATCCATCCATTGATGGATACTTGGGTTACTGTTACCTCTTGGCTATTGTGAATAATGCTGCTGTGAACATGGGTGTACAACTATCTCTTCTAATTTTAATTCTTTTGAGTGTTTACATCCTCAAATGCTTTAAAAATGGATTTACTTAATTATATGCCTTTTTCCTCACTAATCTGTAATATGATGAATTACATGGATAGATTTCTTGTACTCCTGTGTAGGAGAGGAAAAATAAAATAACTTTGTAAGTTTTATGTGACACAGGAAACTTCATAAGGAAACGAAGACACAAAGAAACAGACAAACCTGTGTATTTTAATGGACAAATATGATAGGGCTAAAAGGGTATGATCTAGTGGCAATAAACTGGGGGAAACTTACCAAGGCCTGTCTGTTCAGATTCTCCTGTGACTCTGTGTCTTCTTTGATAAGGGTGCTCCTTTCATCTGGGTATATGTCAAGCATTACCTACTTCAGGGAATGGTCTGAAAATTCTTCCCAGGGTTTATGACCTGCTTCAGGGAAGAAGGGCAGGGGAAGGTCAAAGAGAACTTACTGCACATGCTTTCTCTCAAACTTTTTAGCTTAAAATAGTCAATATGCCAAGGTGCCATATTTTGAGGTAGTGTGTCCTGAATCCCATCACCTGGATACAATTTACTTGGTTATGATGGATTTAAAAAAAATACACTGTTGGCTTCAGTTAGCTGATGTATAAGGATATTTGCAACTATGTTTATAAGTGAAACTGACCTATAATTTCTCTTTCTTCTATTGTTATTATCTAGTTTTGAGCAAAAGATTACACTAATGCTAGAAAATGAGCCGGGCATCTTTTATTCATTTCCTATTTTCTGGATTAACTTATGTAAGATAGTTTTTATAAGGCATTTTGATGGAACTTACCATCTGTGGCTGGGCTTTTTTTGGATTCAATTTCTTTCATACTTATTTGTGTATTCAAGGTCGTTATTTCTTCCTGCACCAAGTTTGGCAATTTATATTTCTAGGTATTTTTCCATTTTATCCAAATTTTAAATTTTGTCAATGTGCAGGTGCTCATAATCTGTTTTTAGCAAAACCTCTGTTGGGTCTGTATATTTTCTTTCTTTCTGTATGTTGTTTATTTCCATTTTCTCTTGATTGATATTGCCAAACTTCTATTTTATTAATCTTAGAAAAATTAATTTTTGATTTGATAATCTTCTATTTTTAATTTTTTCTGAAATCGTCTATCTTTTTTTTTCTTTTTATTATTTGCTTCCTTCTTGTCTCTTTGAGTTTGCTCTGTAACTCTTGACTTTTTGAGTTAAATCCTTAACTCACCTATTTTTGATATTTGTTTCCTGGGAAATCTAGTTAGAGCTATAAATTTTCCCCAAGCACAGCTTTAGCTGCATACCACAAAATTTTGACTGGTAGTGTCATTATTGCTTAGTTCTAAATATTTCTTTATTTCAGTTTTAACCAAATAATTATTTAGTAATATGTTTCTAAGCATATGAGATATTTTGAAAAGTTACCCTTCTGTTATTGATTTAAAATTTTACTGGATTATGGTCAGAAAGCCAAGTCTATAAGACATTGATTATTTGAAATTTATTGTTCTTTTTATGACCCGTCACATGTTCAATTTTTTGTTAATATTCTAAGTGTGCAAGTAAAGAATAGTCACTTCTATAAATCTAACTTTCCCTCTATTTTTTTTCAGTGTCGATTTTGGGGTAGGAAGCCAGTAGTAACCATGTAAATTCAACATCTTGGAAACAGGTTACTTTCATTTTTAAACACTCAAATTCCTATTCAATTAGTATAATGAGACTTTGGACCATTATAGGAAGATGCGCTCAATGAAGTCAACATATAAATTTAGACATCTCTCTATTGTCATAAAAATAGTGTATTTTGTTTCCTCTATTTTCCTAAAAAGATTGGTCTCTGGAAAGCTTAAAACTAAAAATTCTGAGACAACTCTAAAATAAGTACAAGGTTTAGTTTCCTGGACCCATTTTTGGGGAAGGACTTTACCTCCTCCCCATCTCTGCACTCTCAGCTCTCCTCACCAGCCACATGCCACAGAAACTGGGCTATATCCAAATAGCTTCTCTTATTTTAGCCTGAAGAACTTGTGCGAGTACTAAAAATGGTGAGCAATTTCTTTTCAGTGGAGAGGTGGGGAGGTTCTGTTAACTGGGAGATCCTCAGTTCAGCAGAATCTGAGATGAATTGGGGCATGCAAACTTATGGTAAAAGCTGAGCTAGATTGTTCTCATAATTGTGGAGGAAGGCATCAGCATCAGAGGGAAATGCCCCAGACATATTTGGCCAGGAAGAGGTACTCGGGGAAAAGTGAAATATCAAATGAAGCATTTTTAAAGTTGTGTTTATTTTTTAATTAACATTATTTTAAATTGACAAATCATAACTGCATACATTTATGAGGTACAATGTGATGTTTTCATATATGTAAACAATGTGGAATGATTAAATCAAGCTAATTAACGTATCCATCAACTGGCTTACTTATCATCTTCTGTGGTGAGATAGTTAATATTTACTCTCTTAATACATTATTATTTACTATAGTCGCCCTGCTGTGCAATAGATTTCAAGACTTTTTCCTCCTGTTTATCTGAAACTTTGTACCTTTTGCCCATCAACTCCCCGTTCCTTCTCTCTTCCTCCCCCTCTCCCCTCACCCCTAGTCTCTGATCATCATCCTACTCTCTGCTTTTGTGAGTTCAACTTTTAAAGATTCCATGTATGTATAAGAGAGATCATGTGGTATTTGGCTTTCTGTGCTTGGCTTATTTCACTTACCATAATGTCCTCCAGATTCATCCGCATTGTTGAAAATGACAAAATTTCCTTTTTTTTTTAAAGGCTGGATAGTATTCTGTTGTGTATATATACCACATTTTCATTATCCCCATATGGAGAACATTTAAGTTGAATCCTATAAGGCTGCAGTTCCCAACTCCCGGGGTACTGGTCCATGACTTGCTAGGAGCCAGGCTGCACAGCAAGAGGTGAGTGGAGAGTGAGCAAGTGAAGCTTCATCTGTATTTACAGCTGCTCCCCGTGGCTCGCATCACTGCATAAACTCCACCTCCTGTCAGATCAGTGGCGGCATTAGATTTTCACGGGAGTGTGAACCCTACTGTACACTGTGCATGCGAGGGATCTAGGTTGCATGTTCATTATGAGAATCTAATGCCTGATGATCTGAGGTGGAGCTGAGGCGATGATGCTAGTGCTGGGGAACAGCTGCAAATACAGGTTATTATTAGCAGAGAAATTTGACTGCAAAAATAAATGTAATGTGCTTGAATTATCCCAAAACCATCCCCCTGCACCCTTGATCCATGGAAACATTGTCTTCCAGAAACCGGTCTCTGGTGCCAAAAAGGTTGGGGACCACTGCTGTAAGGTATATTATAATATAACCTCTTTTCTCAGTTTCTCCTATGAAATCTTAAGTAAACTCTCTATCAAAGAGGAAGTAGGAGCCAGAAGGGAGAAACAACACTTATTACATTATTGATACATTTTACAATCAATAAGTCCCAGTGTAACTTGTAGGTGCTGTCTTGGCAAGAGTCCCTTGAAGTTTTAGATCCCTGCTTTTTAAAGTTTAAGGCCATCTACTGCTTGAGGCTCTCCTAATCCCACTCTCCCCTCCCCATCCACACCAGTTGTCCTAAGGAGTCAGCACTAAAAGCAAAAACAATAAAGTTATGAGAAAAGATTTCACTAGTCTGGGGGGCCCAAGTATATAATTCAATCTGTCTTTTTAGAAAATTGCTGAATTATCTCCAATGATATAAAAACCAGTTTCTCAGTCAAAGTCACTGCCCATCATCACTCTCTCCCCTCCTCCATGCTTCCCCATTTGAGTAGATGCCATCAGAGGCACCGAGCCAGGACACCATTCGTATAGTCTTAGCTCCTACTGAACACTCAAAGTTGATTGCACCGGAAAAGCCATGGTTCCCTGTGACCTAAAAGAGGCATTTTTAGTCCCTGAGCTCTTTTCTCAACTAATTGTCTGCAAAGGGTGCCGGAAAGGAAACACAGTTCCTTGGTTCATGAACTCACACTCCCCAGGGCTGTGAGGCTGATGGAGAAAGTTTGGAGCAAAGGCTGGGGCTCTGGGAAGTCTTCCCTGTCAGTCACACCCTGGAGCCGTGATTACAATGGGGACCCGGACTGCTCGGTGGGGCCTGGGCTGAGCCGCTCTCCTTAACAAAGGAGAGGCTCTGGGGCCCCCATCATGCGGGAAAGAATCAGAGCCCAACAGCTACATCCCCACCTTTCTGTCCTGAAAACTCGTTCAGCGTTTCTTTGTGCTATATATCACTTCTCCTACCAGCTGTGAGGGCAGGAGGAAAGGCAATTAAGGGCATTATTAATCACCGAGTTCCCGCTGAGAAGGGTCAAACTGCAGCAGGATTTGAAAAGCAACAACAATTCTATCACCAAGGGAGTTATAAAAGTAGATAGCTCAACATCTTAGAGCTATATTTGGGCTTATTCTTTCCTAGCTCTAAATATCCTTACTGAAAGTGAACATCCGGGAGGTGATTAAAAACTGGCCTTACTTTGAGTTTTGGAATTGTTTGAGTTCCAGCAATATTTGAGTTTGGCAAGTTTTGAGTCTCCTTTGGGAGGCCGCAGCAAAAATGAATTGGAAAGTGTATCTTTGCCTTTACATAAGAGAAGAGAAAGGGACTCATTGCCTTTTATTATAACATGTATACTAGAATTTCCTCTTCAATGAAATCCATGGAAAATCAGGAAAACTTTTTGCATATTTAATTGTGTAATGCATTTAAAATATCTATTGAGCTTATGTTCATTGGCTAGGATTAGTATTATTCAAACATTGTGAATCGGGCAGTGCTTTCTTCTGGCGACTACAACTCTTTATCCCAAACCCACACTCATGCGGGGTCTGGATAATTACTGCCCTGACTGATCTGACTCCTTTCGTGCCACATTTTCCTCTTTATTGTTCTTACATACTAATTCACTCACTTAATCAGCCCAGAAATATTTATTGAGCATCTATTACAGGCCAGGGCTACAGTAGAGAATAAAGCAGACACATTCTTTGTACCTGTGAAATTTCTAATCTAACAGGCACAGCAAAAACTGAATTAGAGTAAAATAAAGGTTACAAAAAGAGTGCATGGTGCTATCAAAATGCATAACTAGTTCTCCCATCGAAACCCCTGTACTGTGTTCCTTTACTAGATCATTAGCTTCCTTTTATTATCCCTACCAGATGATCATCATGATAATGGTAACAACCACTGACATTTGTTGAGGGCTTTTGATGTGCTAGACACTGTTCTAAGTAGCTTTAGGAAACTCGTTAGTGGTAGGGTCAGGATTTGAAGCTGAGATATTCAGAGCCTGTGCTTTGACCACTATGCAATGAGGAGAGAGTCACGTTACTGAATTGCTGTGGGGTTAGTGGCTGACAATGGTTTAAGATTCATTTGCTGATGGCAAAACCAAATTCTTCCAAAATATTTAAAGAGGTTTATTCTGAGCCAATATACGTGATCACAACCCAGAGCTTCACAATCTCAAGAATTCTTGAGAAAGTGTGCTGAAGGCAGCCTGGTTACAGTTTGGTTTTATACATTCATGGAAACAGGAATTACAGATAAAATCTTAAATCAGCATGTGGAAAATATACATTGGTTTGGCCTGAAAAGGTGAGGCATCGCGAAGCAGGGGCTTACAAGTCCTAGGTGGGTTTTAGGGGTTCTTTAGCTGGCAATTGGTGAAAGTCTTTGTCTAAAGACTTTGTCAGTAGAAAGGAATGCCTGAGTTAAGATACGGTGGTCTTCCATCTGTCATGTGATGCTGTATCACAATCAGATTGGAAAGTAAGCCATGTTACACCAGGTTAATAAAGAAAATCCGTTTAATAGGATTTTATGGTTTGTAAGGTGTGACTCACCAGGCCTCTTAAAAGGGAATTTGGGCAAGAGAAAAAAGAAAAAAAGGTCAGAGTTTATTCCTCACATTTTTCCCCAAATTACTGTTGCATTCCCCTGCAAAACTTAAATTCAAAGTGCATTTGGTAGATGCTTTAATCCTCTTAGCCTTTTTCATTTCTAGGTGTTATCATCTGTAGTGAACTGTTGGTACCTACTGACTGAAGTCAGGTGTGGCAAATACATGGTATCTGGCCCTTTCCCCAGCCTTGTACCACGGCAGATGTCACACGTCAGTTATGTCATTCCTTCCCAAGTCCTGACAGGGGTCACGATCATCCTCCACCTTGAACTCCCAATTACTGACATGTCAGCCTCTAAGAGGAAACCTATTTATTATACACCCGGCCCTAACTTCTGTGCAGAGTTCCTATACGACGACCGCCTTCCCTTGCCCGCCGGCACTGCAGAACTCTCCTCTGGATGAAAGTCCAAGGGCTCTCCAGCTGGCTGTGGACACTTAGATTTGGGTGTCCAACCGTAGTCACTGCAGGAGGGAGACAAGACAAGCTGCCTTGTCTACGAGTGAGTGCAAACATGGCTACAGTGTGGAGACCCAGGTGGACAAGGGGAGTTGCGAATTTGTTAAAGACTGAAGTATATTAACTCGGTCGAATATCGAAAGGCAGGATTTGGAAATTGAGGAAGGAATGAAGGGCATCCAGGGTGAGAGAACAGCTTGAGCAAAGGCAGGTGATGTGAATAAACAGGGACAGTGTGAAGAACAGCCGGGCAGGGCGGCCTTTGGCAGGAGCCGGGAAATATCCACAGCTGTGGCCATCTAGCCTCACCCAGCCTCGTTAGGCCAATGCTCAAGTGAGAGGCTCGGTGCACACACAGGTCTCCACCTTGGCGTGCTGCGGTCCACAATTTGGGGGCTTTAACTGATTGAGGATCTCCGAGAGGCAACTGAAGAGGGAATCTGATAGCTTGCAGGACACTGCCAAGTGAAATGAGCAGCCCGAAGGTGGCATGCTTCAGTGTTGCTGAGGTAACAAAGCCTTTGGAGATAAACACCAAACAACCCGAATGCGTGGACTCCAGGTGCAGGCTTGAGGGGAACTTATGGTGCACGACACCATAAATAGTCCTCTACTGCAATATGTCTCCTTTTTTCTCCTTACATCTTCTTTATTTTTTTTTAAAACTTTTTATTAAAGAATCAAATACATCAAATAGGAGAGAAAGTATAATGAACATGCAATATACACAACTTCTAGATTTTTAGTTAACATTGCTATATTTGCTTCCTCTATTTTTTTTGAATTATTTACACATAAATTATAGACATCACTTCATTTCATCTTTAAATCCATGAGTACATACATCTAAAAAATTATCCCCTCATATTTTTTTTACCTGTGCTGCTAATTATATTTCTGTGATACAGGCAGGAGGTGGGGCCTTAGACACAAGGGACCAATCACTCCCAAACTACCTTACTGACTCTCACATGGGGCCTCATCTGTGGTAGAAGCTTTAGCAGCAACTTTTGCTATATGAGAAAATTTTGGTTAAGGTCTTTCTAGAGTATTTTTAGGAGTTGCTTCCGCAGAGTTGGTGGAATGGGGAGTGGGGAAAAGGAAGAAAACTAAGTGTAAAGAACCTTAATTTTATATTCTCACCCAGATACCCCGACAACCTCACGTGAGTGCAAAGAAACCCAACAAGGAAAAGAAGGGAAGTCACGGGGGAGGCCGAACAAAGGGGCGCTGGTGGGGTGACTTGGAAGACAGAGCCCCAGCAGGGAGGAAGGGGCTCAAACTTCCCCAGTGCCATGACTTTTTCCTGCATTTACACCCCAAATGACCTTCTCTGGTCTCAGAGGGGGCTCCTTCATGGGGACTATGAGAAGTAGCCTCTTGAGACCTACCTAGGGAAAGTGCAAAATAGAAAATAATGGCTTAGGGATGAGATCAACCAACAGCACAGCTGGGGTCACTGGGGCTGCCAATGAAAAGCAAAATAACCAGTGACCCAGCCAGGGAAAGGCGTTAGCAGAAGGCCTGGGGAGGGACTCAAAGGACAAAGTACTAAATGGACACGCTCAAGTTCTAGGTCTGTGCCTGTGTTAGTACTTCCTTTCCATAGCTTCCCAGATCACTTCCTTCTCTGCCTGGCCACATAGAGCCAAGCAGAATAACTCATCCTAGCTCTATTTTGGGGACACATTGTAAGTGACCTTGGGCAAGTTATTTAACCTCCTTGTGTCTTTCAGTTTACCAAACTGTATTATGGGAATAGAAGTATTATTAGCATTGCTCTGAGAAGTGCCATGTATTTAGAATTTAGGGTGGAATACTCATGGGTTGCCTCAATAATCACATCTAAATAAATTCTGTCATGTTTCTTTGGAAACTCACACCTTGGCTCTCCCACCTCAAAGTCAATGCAGAGGCAGCAGAGCCCAGTGGTTAAAACACATCCTAAAGCCGTGCTATTAGGTTCAGATGTGAGTTCTTCCAATTACGGGCTGTGTGACCTTGGGCAAGTTATTTAACTGCTCAGTGCCTTCTGGTTTGCCCATCTGTAAAATGGAAATAGAAGTTGTATCTGGCTGGGCACAGTGGTTCACACCTGTAATCCCAGTACTTTGGGAGGCCCAGGCAAGAGGATTTCCCAAGGGCAGGAGTTCAAGACCAGGCTGGGCAACATAGCAAGACCCTGTTTTACAATAAATAAAAAAATTAGCCAGGCATGGTGGTACGTGCCTATATTCCCAGCTACTCAGGAGGCTGAGGCAGAAGGATTGCTTGAGCCCAGGAATTAAAGGCTACAGTGAGCTATGGTTGCATCCAGCACTCCAGCCCAGGTGACAGAGTAAGACCCTGTCTCAAAAAAAGTTGTATTTATCTCAAAGCATAGTTGTGTCCCTGGCACATAGTAAGGACATGGTAAATGTTTTCTTAAAATAAAATAAAAAATACAGAGAGGCGTAGTGAGTGTGCAGACATTTGGCGCCACATGATGACCAGTGACAGTTGACAGGGAATGGCTTCTCCCTGGGTTATGGCTCCCAGTCAAACTCCAGAGCAGACCTACTTCAGCAGCTCATTTACCAGCTGTCCACACCTGCCACTGAACAGTTTCCGAGATGCGGACTTCCTAAGGCTGTGCAGCCCGTTCTCTAGGGAAGCGCGATGTCTGTGCGGGAGGCGCAGGAGTGCTGATGACGTTCAGGTCAGGATCCACACGACTGCTACAATTTGCAATGCCATTTAGCTGAATAAATGGCAGCAGTGTGGGGGACAGGATAGGTTTGAAGGGGCCACCACAGGTGGGCTCTCAGCAGATGTGAGCTTCATGTCCGAGGCCTGACAGATGCTGGGATTGTTTCTGACAGTGGGAAGAACAGGCGCCCTTTGCCTAAACTCTTGTCACACTAAGTCTGCAGGTGAATGCTGACATGTTTGTGATAGCTCAGTTCATTTACCTTGGAAAGCACAAATGTCCATAATTAGCCCCAGTTATTCAACCTGAGGCTTCTCTTCCTTTTTCTCTACTGTTTAGCTTTTGACAGCTTCTCCACCGAGTAGCCCAAATCAAATACGTCCATCTCACTACTCACTAATAGCCCTTGTGAAAGAATTTTAGTCAGAGAACTACAACCACTGGACAAAACAAAGCATTTGGACAAACTTTTGTGTTACAGGTTGAATCATGACCATTGTGAAAGAAAACATTATTCGATGATACTTGTTAAAGCACGGTAAGGAAGACTTTATTGAGAACCATTGAGATAGGTGTAGGGACAACTGCAAGGATATTTGGCAGTGGGGGAGAGGGATTGGGCTCAACTCCAAACACAGCCTGGGCCAGGGGAATTTATAGGCAAGGAGCAGGCTGGAGGTCAGCAGATGGAAAATTACCAAGAGGAAACCTCAGGGGTAACAGGGATTCTGGCTAAACTGACCTCACAGGATTCTTGCTGAAGACAGGCCAGAGTGACTAAGTGGGGATGCAGAGGATGAGGACCCTGATCGGATGTCGAGGGTGATCAGATGTCAAGGGTAGGGGGTTGACGCTAAACTGAGCACGGTTCTTGCTAAAACTGGATTTTACAAGGAAGTGCACGGGTAGGCCTGGGAGAAGGGTCAGAAGTCTGACCAAAGTTTAGTCAAGCAGACAATCTTTGTCACCTCCCAAAAGGATACGTTGGTATCCTGACTCCCGGTGCTTTGAAATAATGACCTTATTTGGAGATAGGATCTTTATAAATGTTAGCAAATTAAAATGAAGTTATTAGAGTGGGCCCGCATTCAATATGACTGTTCTCCTTAAAAAAGGGGGGAATTTGGACACGGAGACAGACAGACATAGAGGACTCGCCATGTGAAGAGATGCAGGGAGAAGATGGCCATACGTAAGCCCAGGAGAGAGATCTAGAACAGATCTTCCCTCATAAACCCTAGAAGGAAGCAACCCTCCCAATGCCTTGATCTCAGACCTCCAGTCTCCAGATCTTTGAGACAATACATTTCTGTTGTTTAAGCCACGCAGTTTGGGTACTTTGCTACGGCAGCCCTAGGAAACGAATACCACTGGGATTTAAATCCCTGCTTAGGTGTCTATTGTCCCCGGTACCACTGTTCCTCGTGTCTCCCCAGCTTTCCCCCATGAGGCTCCTGGGTGAAAATAATCACTGGGTGTGAGTAAAAACAGTGATATTTGGCTCTGGCCTCCATCAGCAGAATTTCTAGACTGCGGTCTCCTTGGCTACCTCTTCAGTAGACATTAACGAGCTCTAGCTGTTACACTTGGTGCTTATTTCCATTCTGACCTGTGGCCTTAGCCACTGCTGTTGACCTAGCCAGGTTCAAAGAAATCCTGTACAAAAGCAACCCAGGTATTTCTGTTTGACCAAACATTTCTGAAACTTGTTTGGCCACGGAACAATTTTGTCATATGATACATGGAGCATGTTTGGGAATTACTATTCACAGTATTTTAGATCTTCTAGGAATGACTAAAGTGATTTTTAAAGGAGAAATTGGGATTAGATGCTGGGTTGGGAGTCAGAGGTCTTGGAATTCTCTTGGGATGGAAATTACACTAATCAATCTAGAGCAGATGACATTTTGTGCCAGATGACCCTTTGTTGCGGAAGGCTGTTTTGTGCATTGTAGGATATTTATAGCATCCACTAAGTGCTTCTACCCACTAGATGCCAGCAGCGCCCACCTCCAACTTGTGACAATCTAAATGTGTCCAGGCATTGCCAAATGTCCCTTGGGGTGCAAAATTACTCCTGGCTGAGAACCACTAATCTAAGGTCACTTAAAAAGTTCACAAATCAACACTCATTTTCCAAATGAAGAATGTCAAGACAGGGGAGTGACCCCAAAGACTGAATTGTTTGTGTGTGTGTGTGTGTGTGTGTGTGTGTGTGTGTGTGTGTGTTTATGTCTTGGGAGGGGTAAGGAAGAAAGGTAGGAGCCTCCATGGACTCATTTACAAAGAGATGAGGAGAGGAGGCACAAGACAAATCCATGTCCCTTTTATTCTGAGAGATTTGTGGGTTTACTAGGATCTTAGTAACTTCCCCATTTTTGCTGATTTTGTTATTGCATGGCTATTTCTCCATATAGCAAGTACTGATAAAGCTCTTAAGGAAAAAAGAATCTGTGTGTTTCAGGGAACAAACTCTATGAGGGAAGGTGCACATGTAAATGAGCTGGACTTAGCAGAAGACTTGAGCCACCCAAGCTCTTTTCTGCCTCAGGATCTTTGCACAGGTTACTCATTCCACCTGGAATGCATTTTCCTAGGATCTTCTCATGCATCAGTTTCAGCGAGAGACCTTTACCAATCCTTCTCTCTGCAGTAATCATCCCTGACCCCGAAACTTACTTTTTTAACCTCAGTGGTTAATTTTATCCCAATAAAAGGACACAGTTATTCTGGAATTTTATTTTTTATGTACTTTCCTACAAATGTTATCTTGTCTATTGTGTACATAATAATTTCATCTATGTTACCAAAAAGGGGAGTATCATAAAGTCAAGCATGAGATAAAGAAAATCCTCAGGAGAAACATATCAAGTTGGCCATCTAGTACTTTATATACTGTCAATGGACTATAACACAATGTCTGGTTTGAGCCAAACATACAAATATTTTGCCATTAGCATGTTTTTCATAAATTAACATTGTTGGGTATTAGACATAAACATTGTGCTTCTTAGAACCAGGCTCAGTGACTGGAAAAATGATAATAAACTTGTCAGCTTATAGTGTTATTGTACATAAAATTTTGTATTATTTTCATAGAAGTTGCTCTGAGTGTTTCAATATCCATGTATCTTATTAAAGTCTAATGGTATCACTATTTTGCCACTTTGGGTGAAGTGTGGAAACCTTACTTCCATGAGGTCCATTCACCTTTTAAATCTCATGGTCTTAAGTGTCCTTCCCGCCTGCTGGAATTCAGACTGGTGATAAGGAGGAAAGCAGAGGTTCTGGGGCTCAGGGTGAGAGGTGCGCAATGCATTGTGAATGGATTTGGTGGACAGGCCACCACGGAGGTAGAAAATATTGCTTTAATTCTGCACCATTTGCTCAACTTTCTCTAAGGATTGTTTTTAACTTATATTTAAAAAGAGAAAGGAGAAAAAAAGCTGATAGTCAAGGAAGTTTGCATTCAAGTGCTAGTTTATAAGCGACCTCTCTAAGTCCTTGGTCATTGCATGGCGTTTCCCTGGAGAGAGGGACGTTTTCCATCACACCCACCCACTCCTTCAGGGGCAGACTTGGATTTGGTTTTGTGAACAGTAATGATTTTTTATAAGGTGCACTTTACTTCCACCCAAGATAGTATGATTCATAAAATAAAGCTCTTATGCCTTGATTACTTTTTGTAGGAATAAACCTCATTTCCGGCAGCTGTAATTTCTATTGTAAATCAGCAATATCCTTGTGCCGCTGGCTGTTGTCTAGTCACATTAAATGTCACAAGATGCCTTAGCACGGGAGATGGAAGGCAAGAAGAACGAGAAGCAGGAGGAGAGACTGGATGGTGGAGTGACTCCCGGTGGACTCCCCAAAGACAATGTCTGTGGCACCCGCATACCTGTTGGGGTCTGGGGAGGAAGACGGAGGAGGTGGTTGACGTTTTCATTGAACTGACCATCTCTGCACAAGTTTTCTCTCAATGATCAAAGCGCTCTTTCCAGTGCTGAAGCCGGACGGGCTTATCCCGGTCCTCTCTCGTTCCCTCTTCAGCTCTCTGCTGCACCAAAACTCATCTGGGCCACTTGAACTACCTTTAATTAATGCAATTGAAATAACAAGTGCCGTAGTGACCTGCCCGACACCCATCCTCCTCCCTCATCCCCTGTGGTAGCAGCACCTTTGTTTTTCTTTGGAGTAAGGTGGGCAAGTGACAAACGATCACCTGCTTATGTACATTTCTTGCTTCTGAGACCTAGGCTGGCTTACAGGAAAGAGTCCAAATTCTTTGACATGGGATGCAAATAGGCGGCATAATGAAAGTGATATTTTGGGAATAATAATCTGGCAGTAGAAACTACAGGCAGGGAGTAAATTAGCAGCCAATTAGAGCAGTTTGGTATGATATTGGCCTCAACCAGGAAGGCGTTGTGCCAGAGCTATTATTTAGGGAGAATTTGAGCAAAGAATATACACTGAGAGCCTGCTAGGAGCCAAGCCCTGTGCTGAGTGCGTTACACACATGATCTCAGTTATGACAAAAGCAATTCCCTTTCTAGGAGCCTTTCATAGCACCCACACTTGTCTGCGGTAGCATCGTACACAACTGGTATCTACATATTTATTTGTGTGGTTCCTTGGTTTAATGTCTGCCACTACCCATTGCGTTTTCAACTATATGTGCCTGGCACATAGTAGATGCTCAAAAAGTTTGTTGAATGACTAAATGACTATGCCTTATTTAGGACTCTTGAGCTTAGATTAATGAGAAGAAAACTCACGGAATTCTAGAAAAGCTGAATAACCAGGATGCAGGAAGGCTCTAAACAAGGCAGCTCTGGGAACCTCAGCAACTCGATGGTGACTCCAGGAACTTGCCCTTTAATGTGAATTGGTTCTCAATGCTTTGGCGCTCTGGCTTTCCATTTAAACTGTTGAGAGAGATTTTTATCGACCCAGCTTAGGTCAGGTGTCCACTCACGATCCAATCAGTTATGAGCAGAAGGGCAGAGTCACATGGGGGTGCACGTCTGCAGGGACACCTCCTGTGTGGGTGGTGAGGAGGCAGTTCTCAGAGAAAGGGGGTTTCTGGAGGCTGAGAAGGTAACCCAAATGGTGTTTATTATAATACAGGACTGGAAGGAAGGATGGGGCATTATGTACAGAGATGTTTTGAAAAGATACGCAGTATGGCATGGTGTCTGGGTGCCAGAGTTCAAGTCCCAGACTCAACACCTTTTTGCTGTGTGATCCTGGGCAAATTATGCAATCTCATTGTGCTTCATTGTTCTCATCTGCAAAGTGAGGATCATAATAGTATTAACTACTTAGATTTGTTATGAGTTTTAAAAGAGATAATGCACGTAAGACACTTAACACAGTGCCTGGCACTGTAAACACTCGATAGCTGTAAGCTAGCACCATTCTTGCAATGGAAGATGAGAAAGTTGCATCTGGAATATCTTTTCTTTTCTTAGTAAAATAAAGAATCCCACCAGGACTCTCTTAGGATAGTTAACTTCTGGGAGAGAGTAGGCCTGTGAGATGAAGAATTTCATATTCATATTCAGAGAGAGATGATTTCAACAAGTTTATCATTTGATCCACAAGTTTAATAGTTTATTAAAACTGTGAAGTAGATTTAACATCTATCTCCACATAGGTCCTTAAAGAAATCACTTGCTTGTTCCACTGGCTGTGAAGGTCAGAGGTTCCATTTCAAGGTCAGTGTCTCTTCCCCCAGACCCAACGTTGAAGCACAAGACCCACAGGCCTGTGTTAATAGGGATTGATGAGTTAAACCATTAGCTCTTGGAGGCTTCTGACCTAATCACTCTACTAATGCTTTTGAAGGGAAAAGGTGAAACTTGTAATCTCTGGCTGTTAGCAGGCAGACCAGGTAATTGGATATGCTTATGGATGTATTTTTTTTTTCAGTCTTTCATATGATTTATTTTCTCCCTTCAACCATAATAATATGATATCCAAATTTTGTCTTCACTGGTGGATCTGTAAACACAGCTTTATCCATCCCACTTACAGGCAAGGCAAATGCTGCTTCTTGAAAAGGTCCCACCATGGACCCTCTGGTCATCCAACCCAAGTCGCCCCCTTGCCTGGCTTTATCTTCACTGTATTGTGCAGCCACTTCATTGAATCTCATTCCAGACTTTAACTTTTCCATGGCTTCCGTGATTTTTGCCGTGTTTTTCACATAGAATGCGTCTGACCTTCACTGCACTGCCACCACCTTTGGGACCCTGAGCCTTCTTGTCAGAACTGTCGCTCCCAGAGGCTGCTCCCCCTTTTCCTTCTTTTCCAGAACCACTTTTTCCTTTGGGCGGCATCTTCTCTATGGATGTATTTAAATCAAAGGTAATTGATTTTATTTCTTCACATCCGGCAACACGTTATAACCTGAAACACAGATTACAAATGTTGACCTGTGCTTCTTGAAGCCAAATGAGTTCCTCTGCAAAATGTCAGAAGGAGCAGTGAGAAGCAGCTTGGATTAAAGGCCCTTTGAAAACGTTATGAAAGGTAACTATACTACCAAACTTGTGGTTTTTGTTTCATATAATCATATCCCTCTTTTGGTTTCCTGAGGTCTCGGTATTTGCTTTACACCCTGAGGGATATATTCATAACAACCTCCAATTAAAATCAATTTAAGTAAGGTGATATTATAGTACAATAATTCCTTTGAGATTCTGACTGCTTTTTTGATCCTATTATTTCCCTTGGTTGACCAGTCGTGTATCACTTAAATGCAGATCAATCTGTAGGTGAAGAGTCAAGGTGAAGGGTATTCCCCTTTAAAAACACCCCGCTCTTGGTTTTAGAGAATCTTGGCACTGGAAAGCAATTTAGAGATCTGCTGGCCTAGACCCTGTGTGTTATAGATGAGAAAAGTAGAGACCAGAGAAGCTACATGATTATTTCAAGGCCACACATCTGTAGAGGGGCAGAGGTAGACTTCTGGATTAATAGATGAAAGTTCTCTGCACTGAATGTTATGAGCAAAAAGGAAGTCAAAAATATAGATTTGTCCATTCTACCCGGGATGGATATTTAGGCTATATTCTGGTGGAATCAATGATCACTTCTTCACTGTCTCCTGGCTGTTGCCTGAACATTCCTGAAGCATTCTATTATAAATGAAAGCAATATAGGCAAGTCATCATTTTAAGGGGTTTGGCACTGTCGGAAAGTTTCCACCAGATGAAAATAAATTTTTTTGTTTTTCGCCTGAAAAAGAGAATTAATCAACTACCACTGGATTTCTAAGATATTGTGCCATCTTTATTAGCAGATTTGACTATGTTTATTGAGCATTGGCTAACTTTTCCCCATTACCGTATCATACAAAATTTTAAACATGCATAAAAATGGAAAGAATTTTGCAGTGAATACTAATACACCCACCAAGAGTGAATATTTAGTTGGTAAGTTTGCTTTTATTCATTTATTCACTTATCCGTATGTCTTCTAATGTTTATCAATCTATCATATTTTTTGATGCATTTCAAAATAAATTGCAGACGTTAGTACACTTCACTCCTAAATAATAATATTTCATTCAGTATGCAAATCATTAACTAGAGTACGGTATTTATTTAGGTGCTTCTTGAGGTAAATTTTATATTCTGTGACATTCCCAAAGCTTAAATGTTAACATTCAGTGAGTTTTTATTAAGGTATACACCCCAGTATATCAAGATAAAAGCGTGACTGTCACCTTAGACACTTCCCTCAGGCCCCCTCCCCCTCAGAGACAACTACTATTCTAGTTTTTTTTCCCATAGATTAGCTTTGCCCTTTCAAGAATCTTATACAAATGGACTCATACTGTATATATTATTTTTAAAACACTTTTTATTTTGGAAAAATTGCAGATTGACAGTTGTAAGAAATAATACAGATTCTGTGTACTCTTCCTGCAGTTCCCCCAGGATTATCATCTTGCCTAACTATTGTGCACTATCACAGTCAGGAAATTGACATGGATATAATCCATCCACCTTATTCAGAGCTCACCAGTTTCACACGCACTCATTTGCATGTATGGCGTCTGTGTATTTAGTTCTAGGCAATTTTATTTCATACGTAGATTCGTGTGACCAGCACCACAGTCAAGATATAGAACAGTCCCAACACAAGGACCCTTCGTGCTACCCTTTTATAGCCACAGCCACCTCCCTCCTTCCCCCACAACCCTTGGCAATCATGAGTCTTTACCCCATCTCTACAATTTTGCTGTTTCAAGAATGTTAGGTAAATGAGATCATATATAATGTCTTTTGGGATTGGCTTTTCTCACTCAGCATAATTCTCTGGAGATTCTTCCAGGATGGTGTGTATATCAATAGTTCTTTATTGGTGAGCAGGGTTCCATGGTGTGGTTGTACCACAATCTGTTTAACCAACTCACCCTTTGAAGGATATTTTGGTTGTTTCCAGTTTTTAGCTATTATGAATAAAGTTGCTATGAATATTCACATACAGGCTTTTGCGTGAACTTAAGTTTTAATTTCTCTGGGATAAATGCCCAAGGGTTAAATTGATGGGTAATATGGTAGGCAGACGTTTAGTTTTGTTTTATATTTTTTATTATGGTAAAATATATATAACATAAGATTTGCTATTCAAGCCATTTTTTTAAGTGTACAATTTAATGGCACTAATTATATTCACAATTTGTGCAACCATCCCCACTATTTTGAAACTTTTTCATCACTGGTCATAGACATTCTTTAACTATCAAGCAATAACCCCTAATTTTTCCCTCCCCTCAGCCCTAACCTCTGATCTACTTTCTGTCTTTTGAATTTGCCTATTCTAGATAGTTCCTGTAAGTGGAACCGTATAATATTTTTTTTTGCTTTTGTGTCTGGCTTAGTTCATTTAACTAACTGTTAAATGAACTTAACTGTTAAATGAATCTTAACTGTTGTCAAGATTCATCCATGTTGCAGCACTGTAGCATATCCTTTTTTATGACTAAAATTCCATCGTACGTATATACATTTTGTTTAGCCATTCGCCCACTGACGGACACGTGGGTTGTTTTCACGTTTGTGCTATGATGAATACTATTCCAATGAACATAGGTGTACAAGTATCTGTTTGAATCCTGTTTTCAGTTCTTTTGAGTTTATACCTAGAAGTGGAATTTCTGGGTTATATGGTAATTCCATATATTTATCTTTTCAAAGATGTGCACAGATTTTTCTGTGAACCTAAGTTTTCATTTCTTTGGCATAAGTGTCCAAGAGTGCAATTGCTGAGTCATATGGTAGGCACTTGCTTGGTTATGTAAGAAACTACCAAACTGTTTTGCAGAGTGGCTGTACTATTTAACATTCCCACCAGCAATGTATCAGTGATCCAGTTTCTCCGCATTCTTGCTAGCATTCAGTATTATTTTTAAAAAGCCATTATGATAGGTGTGTAGTGATAGCTCGTTGTATTAATAGTTTTAATTTGTATTTGCCTAGTGCCTAATCATGTTGAACATTTTTCCTGTGCTTATTTGCTATCTATATTTCCTCTTTGGTGAAATGTCTCTTCATGTCTTTTAAAATCGCCTTTTTTTTTTTTACTGTTGAGTTTTGAGAGCTCGGTGTGTATTCTAGATGCAAATCCTTTGTTGGTTATGTGGTTGCAAATATTTTCTCCCAGTCTGTAGATGCCATCTCATTTTCACAGGGTCTTCAACAGAGCAAAAGCTTTTTTAAAAAATAGTTTTAGTGCAATATAATTCACATTACATTGCAAAGAAGACCCCATACCATTAACCTATTTTAAGTGTGCAATTCAGTGTTTTTTCATACATTCACAGATAATGTGCAACCATCACCACAGTCGATTGTGGAACATTTTCATCAACTCAGAAAGAAACTCTGTACCCTTGACCTATTACCTCTCTGCCTCTCCTTTCAGAATGCTAGTGAATACTGTGGGAAATTGATATTACTACAGGAGTAAAATTTGGGGCATCTTGTGCAAGAACAAATTTCTTATAAGAGAAAAATACTGTCCCAATTTTAACCTATAATATTAATATAAAATGTGTAATAATACATTGGCTACTGTTCTTTTAATAACTTGCATTTTTATATACAAATATGACTATGTAAGACTGAAAGTTTTTATAAAATGCCATTTACAATTATTCTAGAGAAAATGAAATACTCATGTATACATCTAACAAAACATGTCTGGGTCTGTATCCTGAAAATTAAAAAATGCTGATAAAAAAATCAAAGAAGACCTAAATAAATATTTTTAAAAATGTTTTCTAGCATTCTGAAAGCAACTTATTAATGTTTTGTTTTTAAAAATATATTTTTTCTGATGATAGCAATTATTCTTTCCTGTAGGGCCGTTATGAAACAGAAAATAGAGGCTGCGCCTGATTCACTTCTTATAGGTTTCTACAGTCTTTGAAAATGAAGAGTCTTGCGAAGTCACATACACACTTGAAAGACAATAAATTCAGATTATATATAAGATACTGATCTATAGCCTGTTGGGTTTTTGTTTGAACCAGTCAAGGGCCAGGCACAGATCTCTGTTAAAGTTGATGGTGAGCATTTTAGTTTTTAGATTCATCTGTCTCCATGTGTGGTCTTTTTATTCACAGGTGATGCTCTGACTGGCTGTCAGTAGCACCTGTGCTCCAAGTTATTTTTATGACCAATCAACCACGCAGTAATTGAAATCCCGCTGTGGCCTGTGCTAGGTGACATGGGAGCAGGCGGAAGCCGTGCAGGATATGGATTCTGCACTGTGCACTCTCACAGCACACGGGGCAGACACGATACAGGAACCACAATATACCACAGACTATCAAAGTGCATTGTACAGACACTTGGAGAGTTCAGATTTTAGAAGATAGCAACCATGATACACCCACAGTAAGAGCACAATAAATTAGGAAAGGAAGGTTCTCATTCCTTTAGAGATGGCGTTACCCTCTTTTATTTTCTTCATAGCTCTCATCGTTATCTGAAAGTGTGCATATAAATATTTCTTTGCTCTTACTTACTTGCATTTTTGTCTGTTTGCCCACCAGAATGTAAGTTCCGTGAGATCTCAGGTTTAATATGAGGGGAACACCTTGTAAACAAATAGTTCCACACTGTGAGATAAATGACACACAAAGGGATGCTCTCTGTGCTTCAGAGAGCAGAGAGAGCTTCTCAGAGGTGGCAATGTTTGCTCTTTGCAAAAGAAAACCCAAAGGATAGATCTATAGAAGTAGAGCTGCTGCTGGGTCAGAGGGAATGCATGTTTCACACTTTGTTAGATACATTCCAATTGCAGCATTGTGGTTGAAAGCACGCGTGGGAGTTCATTTGGCAGGGAGAGGCGGGAAGAGGGGTGATATTCCAGACACAGGGAACTGCAGGAGCAAAGGCATGGATAACGGGCCTGGCATGTGCAAGTGATTGTGTATTTTGGTGAGATGCACAGTGAGGAATGGCCAGACACTGGGAAGTAAAGGAATTTAGAGCCAGGTTAAGAATTAGGTGAGCTGAAGGCACAAGGGAGGTGTCTCAGCAGAAGTAATACACATCATACTTTGGAATGGCAGGAAGATATGACGTAAAGATGAGTAGGGACGTGAATCCATTTTTGTGGATTGTTTTCTCCTTCCTTCTCTGCTTCGTTCTTTATGTTCTGTGTGCCTGACTGTCCTTCCTGCCTTCCCGCATCTATAGAGCACCTACTGTATGCCACTGTTCTAGGTGCTGAAGAGAACAAGGCAAAGTCCTGCTCTCATGGAGCTTGCATTCTAGCGGGGGAGACACAATGAACAAGTAAAGAGGGAAGGAAGTCAGTAAATCCAGAGGCTAATACAGGCACACCTTGGAGCTACTGCGGGTTCAATTCCAGACCACTGCAATAAAGCAAATACTGCAATCAAGCAAGTCATATAAATTTTTTGGATTCTTAGTGCATATAGCAGTTATATTTACACTGTACTGTAGTCTATAAAGTGTGCAGTAGCATTACGTCTAAAAAAGCATATACCTTAATTCAAAATACTTTATGATGAGACTATGCTCACTGTTCTGATTTTGCAATAATCAGGACAGGGAAACATTTGCTACATTAAGACCATGCATGTGTCTCCAGACCTAGTTCTTTCCCTAGGTCTGGTTTTATAAATGCTGGTGATAAACCAGGTGAAAAAAATACTTTATCGCTAAAAAATGCTAACAAAGTGAGCACACGTTGTTGAAAAAATGGTGCTGATAGACTCACTCAATGAAAGGTTGTCACAAACCTTCAATTTGCAAAAAATGCAGTAACTGCAAAGTGCAATAAAGTGAGGTGCAATAAAATGAGGTGTGCCTGTAAGTGCAACGAGAGCAATAATTAAGGATGCTGCACACCCACCTCCTCTCAAAGTCTTGCCCCTGCTCCTGTTTGCGGCAGCTGTCACTGATCACCCAGTGTGATGGATTTCTCTTCTCTCTCCACACAAATTGTCCTGATTTTATTATTTTATGGCACCTCTTTCCTTCTGCCTTCTATTTTTTTTTTTTTAGACACAATCTTGCTCTGTCACCCAGGCTGGAGTGCAGTGGCATCATCATAGCTCACAGCAACCTCAAACCCTGGGCTCAAGCAATCCTCCTGCCTCAGCCTACCAAGTAGCTGGGACTACAGGCACTCACCACAATGCCTTGCTAATGATTTCTGTTTTTGGTAGAGACGAGGTCTCTCTGTTGCTCAGGCTGGTCTTGAACCCCTGACCTCAAGCGATTCTCCTGCCTCAGCCTCCCAGAGTGCTAGGATTACAGGTGTGAGCCACCATGCCTGTCCTATTTTCATTTTTTTGTCTCCCCTGTTCGATTGCAAGCTCCTTTAGGACAGTGGCTGAGTTTTTTTCATGTTTGGATCCCACACTAGAGCACAGTGCTCTATTTTTTGTATGGGTGCCATTGTTGAAAAATTAGCAAGTTATATTTTCTGGTTTTTCTTTTCCCTTGTTTCTCAGGACATTTGCATGAAACATGATTGTTGCGGCTGAGGAATCCCTTTGCTCCTGCTGAGTTCTCACCTGCATCTTCAATCCTATGTAGGTACAGCCACCTCATTTCATTGTGTATGTGACAACCACCTTGTTTCATTCCAGATAAGATGAAAGACCTCTAGTATTGTGTTCCTGACCTCATAATGAGAATTACCAGCAGGACTGGATGGATTGCTAAGGAACGTGAGCCCACTCTCTTGCAAATGTCTTTAATAATAAATGATGAGAAAGGCAGAAGGTACTATATATTTATTTCTTTATTACAAAAAGTCCCTGTAGATTTTCAGTGCCCAAATTTAAACTAAAAAGGAAACAAAAATGTATAATTTCAGGTCTTTGGTTGCATATCATGAAATAATTTGTTTGAAGTGAGACAATGACTCCTTTGGGATCAGAGGAATTTCTAGAGATTATGAATGCACCTTGTTTTTTGGTTTAATTGCAGACAATTTGATAAGGGTGATTGTATTATTAGTAAGGGTTTTCCAGAGATAGTAGGAGACATATCTCCCTTTCCCTATCTCTCTATCTATCCATCTATCTACTATAAGGAATTGGATCATGTCATTATGGAGGCTGAGAAGTTCCAAGATCTATAGTTGCCAAGCTGTAAACCTAGGAGATCTGACAGCATAGGTTCCAGTCCTAGTCTGAATGTCAGAACCAGGAGAGCTGACAGTGTAAGTTCTAGTATGGGTTTGATTCTGAAGGCAGGTGAAGACTAGTGTCCCACCTGGAGACAGTTAGGCAGAGAGAGAAGAAATTTTCCCTTCCTCCACTTTTTGTTCTCTTCAGGTCTCCAAGGGATTGGATAAAGCCTACCCACATTGGGGAGAGCAATCTGCTTTACTCAGTCTACCAGTTCAAACACTAATCTCATCCAGAAACACCCTTCCAGACACACTCAGAATAATGATTTAAACAAATATCTGGGCACCTCCTGGCCCAGTCAAGTCAACACATAAAATTAACCATCACAGTGATGTTAGATTATTTGTGCTTGGGGGATTTAAGTGGGAGGTGGATTATGATTAGAAATATGAGTTAGCTTTGTCCTGAAAACCTTCAGAAAACTATAGCTTTAGGTCCTTGTAGGATAAGGCACTTTTTGATAATCCAACATGGTGGAAAAAGCCCCATAGTATCAGATTCTAGAAACATGGAAAGTTAGAGCTGGAAGGAGAATTAGTGATCCAGCCTTTTCATCTCTTAGATATGGAAGTGAGAAGGAGAGCCATGAAGGACTTACACAGTGGTTGAGACATACTGACAACTTGGGTCTATGTTTTTCTATGTTATCGAAGTGTGGTAAGTAAAAGAGCTTGGTGGATGTAAAATGTTATATGTATGTGAGCTACTATCATCCCATCATCTCATTGTGCTGCCTCTTACCCTAACTTACTATTAGTAAAGTGTTAACCCTGTCATTTCCCTGGGCCTTAGCTTACTTGTCTACAAAATCAGGGTTACTTTATAAAATTCTACTCTTCCTTTGCTCTTTTTTAAGATAATAGAGATAGTGGTTGAAGGAAACCCTGGAATTCATCAAGAACCTCTTGTCTTTTGCCTTCATTGACTCTCTTTCTTTAGTTCCATCTCTTGCCACTTCCTGCCCATCCCATCCCTGACCTACCAGCTGAATTGAAAGTACAGCTCCCCACATACCCCAGGTTCTCTCATCATCTCAGCTCATATGCACACGATGTGACCTTCTGCTATCGTTGCCCTGCTAGCTCCTATTTGTTCTCTAAGGCTCAGTTTGAACATCAACTTCTTAAGATTTTCTTGGCTGCCCTCTTAAAAGCTTCCTCAGCACCCAATGCCTCCTGCTATCACAGTGTTTATCACACTGCATTGCCACTGTCTACTTAGATCTCTCTCTCTTTCCAGGCTGTGAGCTCTTCAACTCTGCATACCAGTGTCTGCACTGTGCCTGAAACATAGAGGAGTCTAAATAGATATTTGTTTAACAATATGGAGACAGATTGCTGGTTGGTTATTTCCAAGAGATGACCATGTCCTTTCTTTTAGCAGACTTTGAAATCTTGGCACTTGCTGATGGGCACAGCCAGTTTGTGTCTTGGATGGAATAATGAGGCTGTTAAGACTCATTTTCCATGTACCACCTTTAAACACAGCCCCTGTGAAGGCCTCGATGCTACTTTGAGAAAAGAAGAGGCTCAAGGTGAATGACTTCTGAGCCTTCATCACCAAGGACAGCATGAAGCTAGCCACCTGCCATCTGGGTACACCTGAATGTGCCAAACCATGTTTAAAGGAGGGAGCTCCAGAAAGATATTAATACATTGCAGCCCCAAAGAAGGCGTGGCTCCTTGTGAGATTACAATATCTGGCATACACAGGCAGCCTCTTTAAACTTCTGGGGTGGCAGGTATGAGGTTTTTCTCTGCCACTGGAGGATGGGAAGAGGTAAGTCATTCTCCAAAATTCTCGGAAGTTTTTCCCTCTGAGTTTGCTGAGTGGTTTCTAATGTATTTTGCTAACTCAGGCTGCTGCCACTTGCTGCTGATTGCTGGTAAATTGCTGGCACTAGCAAGTGGCTGTCCTGGCAGCAGCAATGTCATATCCAAGACAGCAGGAGTAGGGACAGACAGCGTACGTGGCACAGGGGGGCCTAGACCAGAAGCCCAGCTTGCCTAGGCAGCCTCATGGCCACTCAGCAAGGGGAGTCCAAACAAAAATGTCACTTGGGAAGCCAGGGGCACTAAGAGGGACAGAAACAGAGGGCATGATTCCAGCAGGAACTGGGATTCCACTGTGTGAATCTCCCTGCTGAAGGATGAATAGACGGCCACCAAGCTTAAGGAAAGTTGTTCTGCAATATCCCACTGTGTCAGAATTCTGAAGAAATCCAAGATAAAATAAGAGAAGTAATATCGAATGGAAATAAGGAAATTCAAGATTTTGATAACCTGGTCAAAATTAATGGAGGGTCTACACACTGACATGTAACAGAAAATTATTCCAGACTGCTGGGGTTACCTGATAATGTCTGGCTCACCCCCATCTGCAGCACACTGTGAATGGAAAGCTTTCCCCCTTCACTTCTGCGTTTCCTCCTCTCCCGGGCTGCGATGGGGATACGAACAGAGGGAGTCCTTTCTACTTACGATTTGTTTATTGGGCAAACATTTATTGAGCCCAATGACTGCATTATACTAGGCCTTAGGAGTATTACATGAAACTAGATGGAATTTAAATTATTTTAGTTCTTTCTGCTTTTTCTTTGTTCCTCTGAAAGGCTGAAGCAACTATTGACCCTGCCTGGATGCTCCTTCCTTTTCGGTGGTTGGGGTGGGATGGATGGGGTGGGATAAAGGGAAGGGAAATGCTGCTTGGAGTTCCTGTGCCAGCAGAGGACTCAAGATCTGAACCTGTGGAGCACCATTCCCTACTCACTGGAACACCTACGAGTGTTATTAAACTCATTTTACACATGAGGCATGTTAAGGAATTTGCCCAATATCATATATCCAGTAAGTGGGGGAACTGAGATTTGAACTCAGATGTGTCAGAGGCTAAATGTTGTGTTCTTGTGGCTGCAGCCATTACATCCCTCATTTAAGGCAGTAAGAGGTAGCGTTAGGGGTGGCACCATCCTTACCTGTCCCTTTTATGAAGAAAGCAAAAACCACCTTAGATACTGCCAGCAGACTTCCACTTATTTCTCACTGACCAGAATTCTGTTACCTAGACCCCTTACATGGCTCCCTTATACCCCACACCTGCCCCCGTCTGCTGCAAGGAAGGCTGGGAAGGCAAGTGCTTGGCTTTTCCATCCCGTATTGCAGAAGTGACAAGGGCGTAGGGAGTTGAGAATCAATCTTGGGTCAGCCAACTAGGGACTGACTTCTTTTTACTATAGTTTTTGTGCCACTTTCTTTCTTAGATAACTTTGCACATTCTGTCTGGTTTTGGTTAATTCATGCAAGACTCTTCACTTTCTCGGCTTTGAAGGTGACAGCAAATCTCTGATTTATTGTGTATTGATTTTACAGTTTAACTCTGAATGCATTTTCATCTTTCCTATCTCTGAGTTTATGAGGGACACTTGATCAGAAAGCCCATGGGCGCTAATAATAATGCCTGCAGTGCCAGATCAGAGATCCAGAGTGGAAAGCCCAGAGCACACTCCCTGTCACATAGCAGGCATTTAGCAAATAGTGACAGCTTTGGTGTGAATGTCCCCTCCCAAGCTCTTGTTGGAATGTAATTGGCATTGTTACAGTATTAAGAGGTGGGAGCATTAAGAGGTAATTAGGTGATGAGGGCTCCACCCTCCTGAATGGATTAATGCCCACTATAAGGGGGCTTGAGGCTGTGAGTTCAGTCTCTTGCTCTCTCTCTCTCACCCTCTCTTTGCTCTTCCACCGGGTGCTGTCATCAGCCATGTTAGGATACAGCAGGAAGGCCCTCGCCACATGTCAGCACCTTATGTTTGGACTTCCCAGCCTCCAGAATCATAGAAAATAAATTTCCGTTGTTTATAAATTTCCCAGTCTGTGGTCTTCTGTTGTATCAACACAAAATGAACTGAGCAGTGACTATTCTCCTTATTCATCATTTTTACCTTCAGACGAGTCTTGTGTGACAGAGGGAGATCTTGGAGGGAAGTGACTGGCTGTGCAGGTGGCGTTGACAAGTGGGGTTTGGATGTGCAGACCCTAGTTTAAGACGCCAGGATGATACATTCTTGGCTGAGTGTAGAGAATGAATGGCATGAATGGACGGCAGAACGCATTGCTCAGAAGCTTGCTCACAGATATAGAGTGCTTTAGACTGAATAGGAAAGGGAAGGAAGAGAAAACTACAATTAGAGTAATCAGTGAAATCCGTTCTACAGAGAATAGGAACTGCGAGTTAAAAGAAGGGTAAAATTGTGGTGAGTCGTGGTGAGTCATAGGAGAGACAATAGAGGAGAGACCCGGAGACTGTAACACTCTATTCATTGCCTTCTCACTGGCTGACCTCATTGTATGATGATTGTGTCATACTTACATTTAATTTGTCTCATGAACATAATCTGAGATAAGACAAGCACCACCCTAATTTTCCCAAAGAGGATGGAAGTAGATTCCTGACCTAGAGATGACATTAAGTCTAGGTGACAGCCTAGATGAAGAGGAGATGTTCTTGGGTGCCTGCATGAGGGGTCTATGGAAAATAATAATGGTATCACTTAAATCACCTTTACTATGTTCTGGGCCCTATTGTAAATATTTTACTTAGATTATTTCATTTAATTTTCACAACAGCCTATATGGTAGATACCATCATCATCCCCATTTTATAGTTGAGGAAACTGAAGCACAGAGAGGTTAAGTGACTTGACTTAGGTCACACAGCTCATAGTGGTTTAAACCCAGCTGGTCTGCTCTGGATTCAAGGCTGGTTCCTTGTGTCTATATAGATAAATTATGTTGGCTTAAACTGACTGCTTTCTTTGATAGGATTACTGGATGACAGTTAGGGGCAATATGGTTGTAATGTTCACTTGCTTTTGAGAATATTCAATTCTAATATAAAAGATGAATAAGTGTGTAAACCATAGATGAAACATTTTAAGGTATGTTAGGTGTAGATGAGCAGTCAGTCAATAGAGCACGTGTGAGTTAAACGTAGATAGGATGGGATAAAAGGACCAAAAGATACCTAATATTTGGCCGGGCGCAGTGGCTCATGCCTGTAATCCTAGCACTCTGGGAGGCCGAGGCAGGTGGATCGCTCAAGGTCAAGAGTTTGAACCAGCTTGAGCAAGAGCGAGACCGCTTCTCTACTAAAAATTAGAAATAAATGATCTGGACAACTAAAAAAAAAAAAAAAAAAAAAAAAAAAAAAATATATATATATATATATATATATATAAAAAATTACCAGGCATGGTGGCTCATGCTTGTAGGCCCAGGTACTCAGGAGGCTGAGGCAGAAGGATCGCTTGAGCCCAGGAGTTTGAGGTTGCTGTGAACTAGGCTGAAGCCATGGCACTCTAGCCAGGGCAACAGAGCAAGACTCTGTCTCAAAAAAAAAAACAAAACAGATACCTAATATTCATGAAGCCATGGGTATTAAATATTCATCATACACTAAATATACATGACATATATGAGATACTAAATAAGAAAAGACACAACATATTCAAATTATACTCAATGCGCACATAATATTCATGAGGCTCAAATTCTTAGCACTCATTCTGGCCCCATGTGCCATCTGCCCAAGAAACACAGGTAAACCCAGGGCTATTCATCAGCTGACAGGTGAGCTGCAACCGAATTTCTCCAATGGCGCCAATGTGTGTCTTGGGCCCAGGGCACCTTCCTTCCATCCATGGGTCTTCTTGCTCAAATCTCAATTCTGGATCTTGTAACCATGCCATTGGTAGGAAAGGCTAATGCTTGTGCGTGTGCGTGTCTGTCTGTGTGTATGCGTGTGTGCGTGTGTGTGTGTGAGAGAGAGAGAGAGAGAAAGAGAGAGAGGAGACAAATGAAGACTGCTAACCCAACCCAGGATTTAGGCAGCGAGGTCCTTCTACCTTGTCTATACCCAATTCTAAGTGTGTTAACTTATCCTGGTCTCTTTCCCCTCCTTGCTCACTGTGTGTTACCAACCATTCCATGGTAGTATATTTGGAGCCTATAATGACATCCAGATAATTTCCCACACGGCAGTGGTAGACATAGGCTATCAGGACCTCAGCAAGGCCCTGACAATTGTACATGAGCCCCTGGTGGGCTCACATAAGCTGGGAGGTACTGCAAACAGTGGCACTCCTGGTCTGCTGCTGATGGCAACATTAGGGGACCAGTGTGACAAAAAGGAGGTTTCTGGTGATGCTCCATGTGGTTTGTCTGTTCTGGTGATAGAAGACACACAAGGTAAGTTAATCACATGTAAAGACAAGGAAAATACTGAAAGATTTTCATGTTGGAGAGGAGTTTCATCTGTTCTCATTCCATGAGTTCAGGTGTAGGAAATCAATTTCATTTTGGGGAAGATGATGGGATGTGAAGAGGTGGGGATGTGTGGGGACTGGCCCAGGGCATGCAGTGGAGCTGGGAACTTAAAGGTAAAGGATAGAAACAGTGGGGAAGCTGGGGGCAGAGCCACTGAGTCCACAGAACTGAGTGAGCTCAGGCAGGGAAGGGTGAGGACAGGGCCCAGGCTGAGGCGTGTTATGGCAGGAGGGCGGTAAGGAAGCAGGTCAAAGCAGTCCCAGGTGAGGAGTGCCACAGAGCAGGAGGTGAACAAAACCCAGGGCATCCCAGTTGAGGGGCCAGTGGTTTCCCTGGGCAATATGAAGGAAGCTGCTCTCGTCCAGCTTCCTGGGAAACAAATCTCTTCAGCACCCAAGGGTTTGCTTTGCCTGTGACAAGCCAGCCCGGCTCCCTACACACTATTGACTGGTAGGAAGGAGTGTGGACACCTCAAGGCTGCTCCAGCAATCACTTGGAATCCTGTCCTTGCTGTTTCTCGTCAATGCTTATTCTGCTTCCTTCAAACTCTGAAGCATTGTGATGTGAGCTTTTGGATGAGGACTTCGAAAACTGGCTTTCTCTAACGAAGTCGTTTTCAAAAGTTTTTGACCCTGACCCACAGGAAGCAATACATTTTGGACCACAATCCAGTATATGCATACCAACATATACATGTATATGAAACCAAAACAAGAATTTCATGAAATTTACCTTTACTACATTTGATGAACTCCGATGTAGTCCATTACATTTCACTTAAAAAAATGCTAATCACAGCACACTAAATTGGTATGCATCCCACTAATGGGTTGTCTTGGTCTGTTATATGCTGCTATAACAAAAAGCCACAGACTGGGTAATTTATAATGATCAGAAATTATTTGGCTTACGGTTCTGGAGGCTGGGAAGTACAAAGTCAAGGAGCTACATCTGGTGAGGGCGTTGGTGCTGTCATAACGTGGCAGATGGCCTCACTTGGCGAGAGAGCATGTGAGAGAGGACAAGGCGGGGCTGAACTCGCTTTCATAACAAACCCACTCCCTAAATAACGACATTAATCCATTTATGACCTAAACACCTCCCGTTAAACCCTACCTTCCCAAACTGCTGTGCTGGGAATTGTTTCCAACATGTGAAGTTTGGGGATCACATTCCAATCACAGCATGGGCAGGACTCATAGTTGGAAAAAATAATGGTGAATGATTCGGGCTTGACTTTTGCCCTTTTTGCAGTCGGGGCCTGCACTACCTCAGGTAGCCACCCCTGCCCACCTGATCCCATGGAACGCAATCCCTGACGTCATCTACATGCTTTCCTTTCTTCCTTACGGAAGCAGCAGAGAAGAATGAGCATTTAGTGGAAAACCCAGACTTACGACCCAAATAATTTGCATTTGCTTCTTCATGCAATTCTCATGATCTTCCTGTCCATTTGGATATTTTCATTCTCCTTTCACAAGTGAAGAAAATGAGGATCTGAGAAGTTATGTGATTCATCAGTGTTACAAAGCTAATTAGTGGGATAATTGGGCATTGAACCCAGGACTGTTGCACAATAGCTCTGGACAAGATGCTTTTCCTCTGTCCTGATGCAATTCCCACCCCTAAATCTCTCCTCTACAGCAATTCTGGAGCCTGAATTCCCCTTCCATTTCCCTTCCTGGAGCCCAGACTTTCTCTTTGCTGTGTATGCCACTGAAATAACTCAGGAGTAGAGATTTTATGTAGCAAACTTCTTTGTCTTATACAGGTATGAGTGGTGACTGTCCTCAGCCCCAGGGCAACAGTATTTATAACCTCGTCTTATCCTCACAAGTGTTTCCTAAGCAACATTTTGACTGATGTAAGAGCTGACATTGCAGATGCAGCTGTCTATTATGTTGTCTCCAATGACATATGACAGTCTTCCTCCTTAATTAGGAACAGGATCTATGTATGATTTATATCCCCAAGAATGCCTCTCTAACAGGTGAAGTCTCAGTAGTTAATATTTGAAATATTCCTTTATAAGGCCTAAAGTTAGTGCAATAGAATGTGAATAGCAAATTGGCAGACATATCGGTCCCTGGTAAAATTCCTTATTTTTCTATGTCTTCTTTATGTATGAAATAAATGTGCTAATATATATATATATATATATATATATATATATAGAGAGAGAGAGAGAGAGAGAGAGAGAGAGAGAGAGAGAGAGAGAGAGAGGTCTAGAATTATAGAATTTTAAAGCTTCAGTTATATTTGTTCAATTTTAGTGTCAATGTCTTTGTACTTGAAGGAAATTTTGAAATGGGTTGGGGTGGTTTTATTGCTGAAAAGGACACGAATCATGCATGAATAAGTGGAAAGGATCCTGGAATTATTTCACGAGAATGGAAGCTTGGTTATTTAAAAAATACATTACTTTTTTCCTAATGATAAATTTAATACACATTTATTATAGATAATTTTAAAACAAAAATATATAAATACAAAAAATAACATACCCTTAATACCCAGGGTTAAGTACTGTTAACATTTTTTGGTATATTTCCCTTCAGTCTTTTTTCAATATATCTTTAAATAAATATATGTGCTCATGTTTATAAAATTGGGATCAAACTCATTAAACTCTGCAACTGAAAATACAGTTTCATATCCTTTTCTTTTCTTTTTTTACTTATCATTATATCAAGAACATTCTCCATGCCGCTAAATATTCTTTGGAAATATATATATTTAAATGTATTCGTTTCTTGGATAGTCTGGTTTGTTTTTAGAATATTAAGAGTATGGTTAAATATTCCTATGTTTTTACATGCCAAATTGTGAAATCCCTGCATACAGGAAAAGCAATATAAGAAGGAGGAAAACTTAGTGAAAATATAACCATTTCACATAAAATTGACTTTTAACACGAACGTTGGCTGCTTACAATGCTTTAGCTTCTGAGGCACACTGTTATGCTTTTACAACCTAGGTATCTGTTTAAGTGTGTTTTATGCACACAGCACACTTCCTCCAAACACTCTCCTCACTGTGCTCTGCTCAGAATGCTGCCCGTGTCCTGGCAGTGGCTGAGGTTAGCTGATAGTGCTAATCAATTGAATAATTGGTGCCAACTTCAGAAAGAACGCCTTTTATTAATGACATTGCTTAACTGATAGATTTCCCTTGAAATGCCAAGTTTCCATAATAAAATGTTTCAATAAGACCTTGTAATTACCATTTATAAAAAGGTTATTTCATAAAGAAAGGAGTTTGAAAGGACAAATACTCCACTATTTCCTACATTACCAATAATTTCTTCTTTTTTAAATTATCTGGCCCTTTTACAGTAAAACAGTCACTTCTTAGTTCAGCCAAGCCCTGGCCTGGGTTGGTCTTGGGACAGCTCTGGACTCCAGGGACACTGCCTGTGGCAGCTGCCCTTCAATTCTTCAGTGGAGCTCTTGGTTGTTCTGTGTCTGCTCAGTATTCTCCATAAAGATCTGACTTTTTACTCCGTTTTATGTTTATCATTAAACTAACTTTGTGACACAGTGGTTTTCAAATTATGTTCCACAGGCCTAAAGGCAGAGGTCTCTTAAGTTATCCGGGAGGTTGTTAAATAAGCTGGTTAAAGACTTTAAATCTAGAGATTCTGACTGACTAAGTCTGGGACAGGATCTCCATTTTGAGGATCACTCTCCTGGTGTCTTAGTCCATTCGGGCTGCTATAAAAAATACCGTAAACTGAGTGGATTATAAATAACAGAAATTTATTTTTCACAGGTCTGGAGGCAAGTCCAAGATCAAGGTGCGAGCAGATTCAGTGTCTGGCGAAGGCCTGTGTCCTGGCTCATAGATGGCTGTCTTCCTGCTGTAACCTCACATGGTGGAAGGGGTGAGAAGGCTTTCTGGAGTCTCCTTTATAAGGGCACTAATCCCATTGATGAGGGATCTACCCTCATCACCTAATCACCTTCCAAAGACCCCACTTCCAAATGCCATCACATTGGTGATTAGGTTTCAGCATACTAATTTTGGGGGAACACAAACGTTTGGTCTATAGCACCTGAGTAGGGGTGGGGTAGTGATAGGCTGATGGGTGGGCTTCAACAACTCCTTTCCTTATTCTGCTAGAATAGAAACTTTTTTAAAAGTCTGAAAATAGCCTTTCTAAAAAATGCTATATTTATTCCACCCTAATATAAGCCTCAGAAAAGCAATGACTTTCAGAAGCTTACAGAGAATCAGGGACTTGCAAGAGGTGACTCTGTAACACAAGGCTGGGTGACCAGCTACTCCATTGCTGCAAAAAGGGTAAGATGCTTTGTCCACTACTTCTGCCTTCCTACTGTCCCTCAGAGATTGACTCGGCATTCTCTGTGATGTACAGGGTGATGCTAGTGGATGTTTTCATGAAAAATGAGAAAAGGGACAGAAATATTGACTTGGCTTTTTTTTTCCAATGGCATAAAAATACAATAGCAATGTGCTTCACAATTTTTGTTGTGGAGAGGTCATGTGAATTATCCCACATGTGAATATGCTGTTCTTTCCAAGAGGGTTGTTGAAAATAGGGATAGTAAGTTATTTAAAGCAATATGTGCATTATGTGCAATATGTGCATTATGTTTTAAATACTTCAACACAGATGTGTGATACACATGCATGCACAGGAATTGCTTGGACTCCAGTCATTTGCACCAAGTGGAATGCATGTTTCTAGGGATGGTTAGTTTATATTTAACCAAACAACACACCTCTACAGGCAGTCCCTCAACCCCTCCAGATTTAGAAGTTTTCACCACAGACTACTAACAAATGTTTAAAAAACAACTCACACCAATTCTACACAATCTCTTCCAGAAAATAGAAGAGAAGGGAACACTTTTAACATTTTGTGAAGAACCATTTCCAAAACCAAAGACAATACCAAAAAAGAAAAAGAAAGCTACAGTTAAATATAATATGCCCATGAATATAGATGCAAAGTCTTTAAGTACTGGCAAATAGAATTTTAGCACTCTATGAAAATTATTATATTCCATGACCAAATTGGGTTTATTCCAGGGATGCAGAGCTAGTTTATCATTTGAAAATCACACAATGTAATTCACCATATTAACAGGCTAAAGCAGAAAAAAATCCCATGATCATATCAATGGATGCAAAAATTTTTTTGAAAAAATTCAACACCCATTTTTGATTAAAAAAAACTCTCAGAAAAATAGGAATCAAAGAGAACTTTCTCAACTTGATAAAGTGAATCTACAAAATTCCTAAAGCTAACATCATACTTAATGGTGAAAGACTATATGCTTTCCCATAAAAGTGGGAACAAGGCAAGGATGTCTGCTGTCACTACTCTTACTTAGCATAATGCTGGAAGTTCTAGCTAGTGCAATAAAGCAAGAAAAGTAAATAAAAGGCACACATATTGGAAATAAAGAAATATACCTGTTCCTATTTACAGATTACATGAATGTCTATGTAGAAAATCCCAATGAATCTGCCAGAAAAAAAAAGAAGAAGGAGGAGGAGCAGGAGGAGGAGGAGAAACCCCAACTGCTAGAACAATTATTTGAATTTAGTAAGGCCATAGGATACAAGATTAACATATAAAAATTAGTTATTTTCCTATATGCTAGTAATGAACATTAAAATTACACCGAAATTTAAAGTACAATATCATTTATAATTGTTCAAATAAAAAAAGAAATACAGATAAATCTAACAAAGTATAAACAAGACTTGTATTTTACAAACTACAAATAAAACGCTGACGAAAAAATCAAAGCTCTAAATAAATGCATATATCATGTTCATAAGTTAGAAGATTCAGCATGGAAAGTACGTCTATTTTCTCCAAATTGATGTGCATGTTTAATGTAATTTCCATCAAAATCATATAAACCAGATTATTCTAAAACTTATATGGAAAGGCAAAGGAACTAGAATAGGTAAAACAAATTTGAAAAAGATGAATAAAGTGGAAGAAATCACTCTATCCAATTTCAAGACTAATTATATAGCAACAATAGTCAGGATTGTATTCAGGGAGAAGTAGATCAATAGGTCAATAAAACAGAATAAAAATCCCAGAAATTGACCCATTCAAACATGCCCAACTGATTTTGATCAAGGTACCAAAGCAATTCAATACAGGAAGGATAACCTTTACAACAAATGGTCCTCGAGCAATTGGACATCCATAGGCAATAAAAGGAACCCACCTAAACCTCATACCTCATGCAAAATTTTAACTCAAAATGGATTGTGGACTTAAATGTAAAATGCAAAACTATAAAACTTCTAGAAAAAACAGAACAAAAATATCTGCAGGATTTAGGGGTAGGCAATGAGTTCTTAGGCTAGACACCAAAACAAGGCCCATAAAAGGAAAATTGATCATTTGGACTTGATCAAATTTAAAACTTTTGCTCTGTGTAAG
The DNA here is from genome assembly GCA_004363605.1 of Indri indri. Lineage (NCBI taxonomy): Eukaryota > Metazoa > Chordata > Mammalia > Primates > Indriidae > Indri > Indri indri. The sequence continues at coordinate 52,939 of RJWJ010001218.1, read as the reverse complement.
ACCATGTTAAGAGCATAATCGAAAAGCTACAGACTGAGAGGATATATTTGCAAGCCATATATCCTACACAGGACTAGTATTGGAATATATAAAGAACTCTCAAAACTCAACAGTATAAGGACAGATAATCCCATTAGAAAGTGGTCAAAAGGCATGAAGAAACATTTCACAGGAAAGGGTACACAGATGGCAAATAAATACACGAAAATGTGTTCAATATCATTAGCCATCAGGGAAATGCAAATTAGAATCACAATGAGATATTGCTACATACTTACTACAATGGCTAAAATAAAAATAGTAATAATACCAAATGCTGGAGAGGATGGAAGAAACTGGATTACTCGTACATTACTGGTGGAAATGTAAAATAGAACAGTTCAGCAGTCTCTTAAACATGCAACTACCATATGACCCAGCAATTGCACACTTGGGCATTTATCCCAGAGAAATGAAAACTTATGTTCATATAAAAACCTATACATGTATGTCCCTAAGCTGCTATGAACATACATGTATAGGTTTTCATGTGAACATAATATCCCCAAAGTGGAAATAATTAAAATGTCTTTCGGTTGGGTGAGAGGTTAAACCAACTGCAATATCCATGCACCAGATTACTATTTAGCAATAAAAAGGAACAAATTATTTTTTTGTTTGTTTTTTTAATTTATAAATAATAGAATTTTATTTCTCACAGTTCTGGAAGCTGGGAAGCCCAAGATCAAGGCACATGTAGGTCTGGTGTCTGGTGATGGCTGCTCTCTCTGCTTTGAGATGGTGCCTTAATGGTGTGTCCGCTGGAGAGGACAAACTCTGTGTCCTCATGTGGCGGAAGGACAGAAGGGCAAAAAAGGGGGAGCAAATTATTGGTATAAGCAGCAACTTACATAAAGGTCTAGTGAATTATTGTGAGTGAAAAAAAAATCCAAAAAGGTTACATACTGTGTGATTCTATTCATATAACACTTTTGAAATGACGAAATTGTAGAACTAGGGAACCGATAGTGGTTGCCAGGGGTTAGGGACACAGAGGAAGTGCGAGGGGTGGAGGAGAGGGTCATTGGAGAAGGGAGGTGGAGGTGACTACAAGAGGTCAACACGGCGGGAGGGCTCCTTGTGACGATAGAGATGTTCTTTCTCTTGACTAGCAATGTAAACATCCTGATTGTGATATTGTGCTATGGTTTTGCAGGATGTCACCATTGGGGGAAACTAAGTCAAGGGTTCGTGGGATCATTCTGTATTGTTTCTTACAGCTTTGCCTGAATCTATGATTATCTCAAAATTTAAAAAAATAGCTAAGGTAGGATTGTTGCCTCTGGCTTCAGTAACATTTTCTAGCCAAGGATAATTTAGAAAACATGAGGTTTATACTATTCTGTTTCCAGATGTTTGTGATGTTTATCTATGCAGCTATTAAGTTATTTTTGATAAATATCAATACTAGTAGCTCTAAGACCTTCCACAACTGACCAATTTTCCTGATTGACATGGCCCTTTTTAGACAGTAGTTACTGGGAGTCATCTTGTTGCAGACGCTTTGGTGTATCTTTTACTCTTGCACATTGATTTTAAGCCATGCTATTGCCATAATTTCTAAATTCTTGGATGAACATCATTATAACTTCTAAATTTTGAGAACTTTTAAAAAAATAGTTCTAATAGTTACTATTTCCTCCAGAGCATTGACTGAACCCACTCGGGGCCACCAGTGAGATTTCCCATGGCTGGCCCTGAAAATTAGGAATAAGCAAGATTGGTTAGTTTCCCACCTGCCACCTGCCACTTGCACATTCCACGCTCCAGCTGCCAAGCCAAAGAAAATGCATTGTAAAGGCATGAGTGCATCCATAACATGACAGATCTTTGGAAGCTCCACTGGGTCCTCAGTCCCAGGCCCAGTAAAGAGTACTTGAGTGACCCCCATTGCTCCATGTTGCTAGACAGTGGAGCAAGGGGCAGAAAGAAGAAAATTCCTTGGGTGTATTAGAGTGTTTGTGTCCAGAGGATCCTGTAGGTTCTGCCTGGTCTGCTGGCCTCCACACCCAATAGTGGTTCTGGGGCCAGGGCGGGGGTTGCCTGTTAAAGTGACTACCCCAAGTAATTCTCCCTCCATGGAACCCAGTGGCACCTCGATGGACGCAAACCTCTTTCAGGTTTCACCAGACTTTGGTCTAAAGCAAACCTTTAGCATTACAAGCCCCAAATGATGCTGCCCTGCACATTAGAGTACATTTCTAACAGGAGAAAGATGGTGGTTTTAAGGCAATGGTTGGTATTTAGCATGTAGTTTCCGCCTGAATGGTTTTCAACCCTGGTGGTCTGGGCTCCTGCTAATATGCCGGGCTATCCTAGTGTCTTAAGCTACAGGAGCAAGAAGTACTATGCGCTAGTTTGGAAAGGTCAACCCTGACAGAAGGAGATTCTATCCTTGTTAACATCTTGGCTTGATTAATCTCTGCTATTGCTATCTTTTCTTGCAGTTTTGGCTCACCAGATTTAGATGCACCAATTCTTTTATTTACTGAAATTTAGAAGGTGAAGGCAGAAGAAGAAAAGATTTTAAAGATTTAAAGAATTTTCAGTGTTTGAGGTCCAGAACACAATTTTTTTTCATATCGGAAGTACTTAGATAAGGTTAAGTTTTTATTTTCTCTTTGTTAGATTATACTTGAGATTTTATTCATTCGATCATCATTCAGATCTGCCATAAGTTTGTATGTGTCAAGATTGTTTTGTATTGCAGGACTCTTCAGGCACAAGTGGAGCTTATTTAGACAGTGATATTTAACAATGGTAATGTACAATGTACAGATAGATATTTAGTCATTTTTGAAGATAAAAGATTTTCGGGATGTGAGGTGAAAATAAACTTCATTTTTGAGGCAAATAAAACTTCAAAAAGAGTAACTACTTACAATGCTTATTTATAAGCTATGATCCCTTGAGGATCCTATACTGAAATAATACCAAAAATAAGCAGAGAGGCAAAATGAAAAGAAAAACAGAAGTGAGGACCTGCTTCCCCTCAGAGTTTACTTTTTTTTGTGCTCCACTCCCAGGCCGGAAGCCTCAATTTTGAAATCCTGAGTTTTCAGAAGAGCACCACTCTGCATTTCCTGGACAATACATCATGTGGTGACTCACAGACCTGGGGTGCGCAGGGAAGGCACATCGGGTTGCTCTAACTGAGAACAAGACGACATGATGTCATAGAGTCAGCCCCGGATAATGCGTCATCCACACAACATTACCAGGCAGTTCTTGCCTTGATTCTGAATCTCAGATGATGTTGCAAAATGCTGGAGGGAAAATCTGTCTTACGGGATTGCCTACCGCAGGCATAAAATGAAAACCAATTTGATCCTTTGGAGGTACCTTTGCTCCCAGAGGATCCCAATGTACTGAGCTCCTGCCCCAGGAGGATTAGTCATGAATCTCTGAAACATTGCCTCCTCCATGCTGGAAAAGGCAGGCGACTCTGAGGCAGGCCCCTCTGCAACAGGTTTTATTTTGAGTGGGATATTAAATAGTATTTCTCGTGAAAATGACAGGAGAAATTGTAGGGAGGTAAAATGTAATTTCCCATGTTGGAATTTGACTAAGACATAGTGGTTAATAATCCTCCTTTTTTAGCGGACTATGTGATTTAAGTGGAATAGCCCCTCCTTTATTGCAGAGGATATAGCGTGAATTCTCAGGGACCTGGATTAGGATGGAAGGGTCAGCATCTCTGTTGGAGGAAGGGTGGACAGCACTCGGTAACAAGGAGAGGAAACCAACCAGTAGGTTTAAATGAATGAGAAGCTGTGAGGTCATCATCTGTATGAGAGTATGTGCCTGGTGTTTTATTTATTTATTTTTACTATTTTTTTTTTAAATGGTAAATTTTTTTTTTTTTTTTTTTTGAGACAGAGTCTCACTCTGTTGCCCAGGCTAGAGTGCTCTGGCATCAGCCTAGCTCACAGCAACCTCAAACTCCTGGGCTCAAGTGGTGCTCCTGCCTTAGTCTCCCAAGTAGCTGGGACTAATTTTTTCTATTTTTCCTGGAGATGGGGTCTCACTTTTTGCTCAGGCTGGACTTAAACTCCTGAGCTCAAGTAATCCTTCTGCCTCAGCCTCCCAGAGTGCTAGGATTATAGGCGTGAGACACTGCCCCTGGCCCTCTGCCTGGTGTTCTAGAATGTTTGTTAGAATTGAATTGGCCATCACAGGACAAGGTATAACACTCTTAAAGCTCTCAAATGTCTACCTTCTTAAAGATGAAGGGCCTTGAAAGACTGTCTTCTCACTCAGGCCGAATCGTATAAAGCGTCTCAGAAAGATGAGAATCTACCCTTCTTAATAAAAGAATTTCAGGGAAGGAATGTCAGAACCAAAGGTAGCATATTATCTATGTCAAATCTATATTAAGTCCCTCAAGTTTCAAGTAAGACCAGGCTCTCCTTGCTCTTTGTTTAGAGGAGATAAGAAGTAGCTCTCCCTTGCATAAGAGCCATTCCCGCATTTGAAAGACACTGTTACATGGCTACACTCAACAATCCATTTCCTTAAAAGTTTTTCTAAGTTTCATTTCTTTATTCTGACCCTGTGAAGGTTCATGTGAGGGTCTGATACTGAATAAAGGAGTACTTGATCCCTTCCAGGACTTCACTTACTTTTAAAGCATTTTTACTAATATTTTCATTCTGAAGATCTACAGAGTCCTTCATTGAAGAGATGGCAGAGAGCTGAAAAGCTGTGGGGTAGGTTAAAGCCAGCAAAATCATTGAATTTGCCTGTCTGTGTTGCACAAGAACCAGTGACACACTATAAATTGGTGACAAGAAGCACAGCACAAAAGCAATGCGGAGTGACTTGAGCTTCCAAGTGGTGCCTGTCAGAAGAGCCTTCGAGCAGAGCATCATGGGAGACGCTGGCTGGCACCTGTTCTCCTGGTCCAGCCACCGGCTGTGAGGTTTAAACATGGTGGCTCCTGTTTTCCTCCCAGCCCTGGTGCCAAATGGCAGCCCCACAGGCACACTTCCCAGGAATGGCTAGGATTAACGGAACGATTGTCATCACGTCATAGATTTGGGTTTGCAAGGGCAGCGCTCCAGACGCCATTGATTTCCTCCCTTGCAGACTGTCTATAGTCTAGATTAGTTGATCTAGGTAGATGGTGCTGCTTGGCTTCAGCTTCTTTCTGCTACAGGTGAATAACTATGTTAAAGGTAACATCACATCACTTTAATTAAACTAATTAAAGTGGTAAAATTATTTGTCTAAATAATTATAGCTATAGCAAATTAAAAAAACAAAATATTTTATAAGATGAAATGTAGTTTTTCACTAACCTTGAAGTCGCTTCAATTTCTGCTTAGGCTAACCCTATCCTAAGGAAATAGTTTTTAAAAAAATTCACTCAACAAACATGCTTTGAGGCATCCTTTGGTACCAACTACCATGCTCGGCATTGGCTTTGCCATAATGAATGACAGAGTTGATCCTTATCCACAGGGAGCTTACATCTGCAGGAACATACTCTAATGGGTTGCAAACCTTTTCTGAAATTGCAGCTATTTCAAGATACATATGGTGCCTGGGGTCTGGCTCTAGTTCCTGGGAGTTTCAGAGCAAGATTGGTGAAAAAACCCTTGTAAGAAGCAGGGGAATAAAAATTAAAAATGCACCAGGTGAAGGAGAGTCTTTCAATTGCCTGCTCCTAGTGCTCAGAAGGAAAGAATTGTTTGCTTCTTCTCCTTGTGGCAAAACAGAAGAGGGGTCCTGTCTGCAGCATGAGTCTCATATTTTTCTCTTTTTCCAGAGAGCAATTGCGCTGCTGGTTTGTAAGTCTTTTCAGCTTTCCCTCACCTTCCATCAGATGAACCGTTTAGTTTCACAGAGTGGTTCCCTTACCTCCAACCTCTGATTCCCTGCGGTTTTTATGGTATGACCATTGAGAGAGCTCACTTATTAATATATTTTCAGATCATTGTTTATTATAAAATATGTGCACTAAAAATTGTGCATGCTCATTAAATTTGAAACATACAGGTATGCAGAAAGAAGAAAAAGTCCATAATCCTACCATGTAAACATATCCACCATTTATTTATATTTTGGTGAAATGTGCCAGCCTATATATTTTTGTGCATAAGTTTTATTTTAAAATGTGAGCTCACAACATATTATATATTATGAATACTTTGGTTCACCCCACATTTTGACTTAGCATTACATCGTAAACATTTTCCATTGTAGAACATTCTTTTCAGAATCCTTGTCTTAATTATGTCTTAATATTCCATTGAGTGGAGTCACCTTATTTTATTTAACTATGCTCTCTCATACATAGACTTCCAGTTTTTCACTATTATAAACAAAAGTAAGATGAATATTGCTATAGAGACTATTTTAATCTAAAACTAAGAAGATACCAGTTTCTATCAAAACAAGTCATCAAGTACTCTTTAACAAGGCAGAGGGCTTTAAAACACAACTCTAAGCCATCCTTGCATCCCAAGAATAAATTCCGCTTGATCATGGTGAATAATTCTTTTAATATGCTGTTGAATTGGCTTTGCTAGTATTTTGTTGAGGATTTTTGCATCTATATCCATGGGGAGATGTTGGTCAAAGGGTACGAAGTTTCAGTTAGGCAGGAGGAATAAGTTTTTGAGATGTATTGCATAGCATGGTGACCATAGTTAATAATGTATATTTCAAAATGGCTAAGAGAGTAAATTTCAAATGTTCTCACCATAAAAAAAAGATAATTATGTGACATGATGGATATGTTAATTAGTTTGATTTAGTCATTCTACATTGCATACATACATCAAAATATCACCTTGTACCCCTTAAATATATTACAATGATAATTTATCAATTAAAAATAAAAAAACTCCCAGAACTCTAAAGGCACTAACATTCCTTAAACTTTCCTGTCACCCCCTGTACACCTCCCTCTGGTCCTCTGTTCTCCTCTGTGAGGAGGAGGGTCTTGCTGCTCTATAGGTTTCTCCTTTCTCCCATCAACTCTGTCATTGCTTCCATCCAGCCCTTGTCAGTCTGGTTTTCCAATGACCAGACTGTCTTTCTGGAAATGGTTCAATCAGCCCATATGTTCCTGCCTCTAAGTGAAGCATAGACTTTGGCAACCATCTGATAAATTTATCTCAAGCTTCCTAGAAACAATTTAGGTCCAGTTTGGTCGGCATCAGGGATGTTGTCATTTGGTGATAACCAGGTATCTTTTGTCAGGAGAGGGGCAATTGCTCGCTGCTCGCTAGGCTGGGCACGTGAGCCTCTTCGGCCATAGCCTTTGCCACAGGCAGGGCCTTGCTACCGACTGCTGCTCTTGGAGTCTGCAGGAAGAAGCTCTCCGGTGCTAATTGTTCTCCACGTGCATAGCTATCACGTAACAAAGGGACAAAGAAATGAAAGGGGTTAGAAGGGAAGCAAAGGTAGCTCTGCCTGTATATAATTGTGATTTTCTTTGTAGTCCTTCCCCTCTTGGGTTTAATTGCACTAAGGTAACTGAAGCCACATAGAGCTATTCAGAGCTTTTTAAGAGGAGATTAGATCAACCTACCAACACCCCTGCCATCGTTTCCGAGGCATCTTCCTTATCCTGGCTCCGTACAGCATGAAGAAGGAGATAAATGAGTGCTGTTCTGTTTTGGAATATAAAGAATCTGGTGTGTTGTTCACGGTGCTAGATGAGTACTTGTCTTAGAGAAGTGCTAAAAGCTGTAAGGTCCACCCAGTTCAATATTAGTGGTGAACTAAGTACTCTACGAGGTCAACACACTTATTGCTAAGGGAGAAGAGTCATTTTTCAAAGCTCATTTTTCCACTTTAGCAGCTGGCATGAGCCACACTTACCAGAATTGACTGAACTCTCCTCTTCTTCTCTTCATCCAGTCTCAGTCATGTAGTTACCCTGAGACGAGTCGTTTCTCACCAAGCCATTCCCAAGTGTTTCCCTGAAATGAATTCTGTGAAATCCACTATTGGAGGAATTATCGGTGGATGGAATCATACCACGGGCTGATGAAGGCCCATGTTAGGACGGGGAGAACTTGCTTTGGGGAATGGGGTCAAGATGGGTGGACGACTGTGATGTCACAAATTTTGGAGAGGAGCAGTTGCTGTTGGCTTTTTGTTTGCACTTTTTGTTTTTTATAAGACAGGAGGAGTGATATCCAGAAACAGGAAGAATGTCCACCTGTCTTCATGGTGTGTGGGAAGCAAGTGACTGAGCAACCTCCACTCAAGAGGCCCTCAAGGAAGGTGCTATTGATACTCTTTCAACAAACTCTTATTGAGCACATCCTTTGCACTAAATCCTGGGTTGGGTGTTGGGAGAGCAACATTTTCATGAAGTTTTGAGCTAGGGAGACAAACGTGGTGCAGTTCCAAGGTCGGCCTGTTTGTGAGCCAGCTGCCAGTCACGTCAAGGAGGGACAGTGGGTGGAGGTGGAGTCTATGGAGTTTGAGAGTATGGGCTGATTCGTGCGCAATGGACAGGGTCTGGGGGTTGGAGGGGGGAAGCCCTGGCTGGGAGGCAGCAGTGAGGGTCTAGGAAAGGGAACCAGGAAGTTCTCTCTCCTTCCTTGTCTTCACTTCTTCTACAGCTGCTTCCTGCTTCATTTTTCCACCCCCAATTTTTCTACTGCTTGTCCACTCAGCAGAAAATAGCTGTCCTCAAAGTCCCTGGGTTTGTCATCTTTTCTTTTCTTTTTAACATCTCCTCTGTTCACGAGACCAGCCAAGATTGAGACTGGACCCTCTTAGCCCTGATTCCAAGTTTCCAACTCTAGCCCCACCTAGTTGCCCATTGCTGGGATGGGGGGCGGGGTGTGTGTCACAGAGTATGAATATATCTGGATGCTTAGCTTGGCAAGGGACATTTTCCAGGGAAGGGCAATTGTCGAAAGATGGGTGAACAGTCTAAAAGGTGTCTTCCCTAGGTCACCCCTCCAGAATCTATGGGTTGGGAGGATGTGGAGAGTGTGAGTCCTGTCCTGTGGCTTATATGAGGCAGATGCTGGAGTTGGGGTTCGCTGGTGCATTGTTGCTATTTCCCCTAAAGTCTTCAGAGAACTCCAAAGGCAGAAAAATGCCACAATATCCTCTGGCATAATCAGATTAACCTTCATTATAAAGCCACAGCTTTACTGCCTTACACTGATAGTACAAAGATCAATGTTGGCCTTCATTCTCCTGAACAGGTCAGCATTAATTGGCAGCATGTTTTTATTCATAAAGAAAATTGAGGGTATCTGTTATCCAGATGAAAAATTCATATACATCTCAATGACGAAGTAACATTTTATTATATTCTCTCAACCCACTGAACACAGGAGTCCTCTTTGCTTCTTGGACACACTATTTGAGTATCCGGGGCAATCTGCTAAGGAGTGAGCAGTTGCTGGTGTCTCCGAGTTGTGGGACTCGGGTGCACCCTCCTCACTGCCGACGTCAGGATCGGCCCCGTTATTGATGGTGGCAGGTTTGGCCTTTGGTCTGATGGATAGAGCCTCAGCACAGTTTATGGATTCTATTTTCTTTTCTTTTTATTTTTTTTAAATCTTTGCTAGTGATGTTTTGTTTTTAAAATAAATTTTATTGTGTATATTTGAGGTTTACAACATGATGTATGGGATACATGTAGATAGTTAAATGGTTACTATAGTGGAGCAAATGAACAGACCCGTCATCTCACATAGGTACTTTTTTTTAAGTGACAGACAAGAGCAGCTAAAATCTACTTATTTAACAAAAATATCTACTTATTTAACCAAAAAAATGCAATTATATTAACTTTAGTCCTCATGTTGTACATTAGATCTCTAGACTTGTTCACCCTACATAACTGCTACTTTGTGTCCTTTGACCTACATCTCCCTGTTTCCTCTCCTTCCCCCACAGTGGCAACCACTGTTCCGTTCTCTACCTCTGAGTATATGAGCTCTTTTAAAAAATATTCCACATATAAGTGAGATCGTATTTTTCTTTCTGCGTCTGGCTTATTCTACTTAGCATGATGCTCTCTAGGTCCACCCATGCTGTGGCAAATGGCAGGATCTCCTTTTTTTTTAAGGCTGAATAATATTCCATTGTATGTACGTATATAGATATTTATTAATACATACAATAAACACGGGAGTGAAAATGCTTTATGTGGTGGTGATTTTACCTTTGGGTATATACCCAGAAGAGGGATTGCTGGGTCATAGGGTACTTCTAGTTTTAAAATTTTTTAGAAACCTCCATACTGTTTTCCATAATGGCTGTACCAATTTACATTCCCACCAACAGTGTACTAGGGTTCCCCTTTCTCTACACCCTTGCCACCATGTGTTATCTCTTATCTTTTTGATAATAGCCAGATTATATTTTCAATGGGACACAAGTGAAACTCAAAGAACCTGGCTAGATCCTTGGCTTGGCACTCCTTGCTTGGACAGACCTCATTAACAAGATGAGAGCAGGTGGAAGAGGCCTTGCAGGGGTGAAGGGAATAAATCAGGCTTTATTTATGGAGTAAATGAGTTCCTGCACTCATTGACTGCATTCATCAGTTCACGTTTGCAACATGATGTTGTCCACTCTGCACACAGTAATGACACAGTGATCTGGACCTGCCCTTGGAGTGCTTTCTGTCTAGTAACAAGCAACATCCACCATCACAATAAGCGCTTCAGTAGGAGAGTAGAGGGGCTAGGAAACATACGGACCTGGATCTCTGGGGAGCTCAGACAGCCTCCAGGAGGAGAGACGCAGAGGATGACCAGATGTCAGCTGGTGAGGAGGGTGTGGAAAGCTTGCTCTGGGAACAGGAACGCCTGCTCTGGAGAGAGGAGAGCAAGGTGTGTCAGAGGGTCGTGGACGCCCAGGAGCACGGTGTGGCAGTGGCCTGGGCTGCTGCAGAAGCCACACGGTGCAGGCCTCGTAACAACCAAAGGGCTTGGACCCCCTCCCAAAAGCAGTGGGAGCCACTGGAAGGCTTTAGGCGGTGGAGGGGGTTCACCCTCCCTTGCTGCCTCTGCCTCTTCTTGCAGGGTCGCCGAGGCTTCAAGTCAACATCACAAATCTGGATTTATAGACATGCTCAGGCTCATGTTCATCTTGTCCATGTGTGTGAATTAGAAGTAGATTAAAACGAAGAAAATTCGTCCTGTCTCTGGGGTCAGTCGAAACCATTTCTCAGCTTCCTCTCTTCATATACAGAGTTTTTACAAACCCTGGACTCCTGTCCAGTGCGGCCTCTCGCCTTGGCACAGGAGTGACTGCTGTAGAAACCTGTGACATATTTTTGTCTCTGCTCACCCGGTAGGAGCTGAGTGACTTTCCCTGTGAGGCGTGCAGGAACCGGTGTCATTTCTGCACAGTCTATAGATAGTGTGGAGACGGAACCCGAGGCACAGCTGTCCCAACAGGCTGTGCAAGGATCCCCACAGGGCCCAATCTGCTGGAGGCTTACTTGGGTACAAGGTTATTTTCTTCTCTTTGGTGCTGCTTCATTCTGTGCTTCCACTCCGGTGGCCTTTCTTGCCTCATCCCACCCTTTGGATCAACAACTGGGGGACAGCAGGGAATGGGGGAGACAATTGAGGAAGGTTCCATATGCTGTATGCTGGATGTGCAGAGGACAAGGTTACATTCCATTCAGTTCAAAGTTTTGTTTCTGGCTTTGATTTCTGAAGACCTGTAGGTGTTGAAGGTGATGTAGCCAACAATGCCAACCTGGGCTGGAGCCCCAGCTCTGCCACTTACTGACCATGTCAGTGTTTGGCAAATAACCCCTTAGCTTCTTCTCCAGCAGAGTAGGGACAAGGGTGCCTAGTCGAGAAGGTACTTTGAGGTGCTTTGTAAACGATTACTGTTGTTATTAATGAAATAAATAACAAAAAGTTAACTATTATTAGTATAATAGTTAATAATAGTAATATACTAATAATAATAACTATTATTAGTATAATAACCAGTGACAGAAAGCAAAGGCTCTACTCTAAGGATGGGAACTCACATCCCTGAGAACATTAAAGCATCTCTGCAGTGTGGAAGCGACGGGATCCTTCCCCCTGTGCTGGCACTTCTCACACCGCGATCACATGCTTTGCCTTCAAGATGAAGGATCTCAGCACATCAAAAGAACATATATAAGACAAATCGGGGTGATGCCCCCACAAACCCACCAGAGCACATTAGTAACAAAAGGGACGTCCAAACATGATGTCCAATGATATTGTCCTGCTGGCTGGGCGGGACACAGTTCATTAAGTTGGAGACTGCTATGGTCTGAATGTTTGTGTCTCCCCAGAATTCAAGTGTTGAAACTTAATCTCTAATGCAATAGCTGTAAGAGCTGGAGCCTTTAGGAAGCAATTAGGTCACGAGGGCAAAGCTCTTGTAAATGGGATTATTGCCCTTGTAAAAGAGACCTGGGGGAGCTCGTTTGTTTCTTCCACCACAAGGACACACCTAGAAGCCACCACCTATGAGGAATGGGCCCTCACCAGACACTAAATTTACTAGCTCCTTGAGTGTGGACTTCCCAGTGCCCAGAACTATGAGCAATAAATTTCTGTTATTTATAAATTACCCAGTCTAAGGTATCTTGTTATAGCAGTAGGAACAGAATAAGAGATGAAAATGTCAACACAGGCATGCCAGTATTGAAAGACAGCTGTGACCCACACTTCCAAATTAATCTTTGACGTTATTACCGCTGAGTAGAAAGTTAGTGGTTTTAATTCCGAAACTTGCTTCCAGCAGGCCAGGTGCTACAGACAGAAACAAAGGGCCCAGTGCTGACTGCTCCAGCTGCGACAGGGACTGGGGCCAGTCCCAGATGGCCTTTGGCTTGTGGGGGCACAAATATGAAGAAGCAGTGGCTGCTGTGGCAGCCTTGTGACCACCCTGCACACTGGAAGAGAAGCTGCACTGTTAGCAGCAGCTTTGAGTCTTCTGCTATTGTCCCATTGCAGGGCCTCTCATCCAGAAGAATGGTTTACAGTGTGCAAAGAATGAGCAGAGAGAAAAACAATCAGAAAAAAAATCCTTCTTCATTTTGGCAACCACTCACCACCAGAGCTTGAAAAATGACATTCAGGGCAATGGTTTGGAGCTCCTGAAGTTCCACCCCATGGGTCCCTGTCTTTCGGAAGTTTCCAGCTGTTGGGACCAGGCTGGTGTGAGACAAATGGGACTAAATTTGCCAGCTCACTTAGTTGTCCTTGAGGCCAGAGTCAGGACAGAGGTCACTCAAGCTTGCTGACCACGTGTTCATGTGTAATCCTGCGGTGAAAAGCAGGTAATGGAGCCAGCACCACGGGTGGCAAACTCCGTCACCACCTGCATTCATTCGTCAAGCAACGTTTGATGGCCTCACATACCTGGTGCCAGGTTGAGTGGGATCTGGGGCTACAGAAGCCTCCGTTCCTTCTCTCAGAGCCATGGTTAGGTGGGGAACACAGACAAGTGGACTCTTCATTATGGTGTGAAGAGGACCAAGCAGGACGGAGAAACACAGGGGAAGGACATCCAAGAGACGGTGCTCAAATTGCAGCTTTAAGGACCATTCTGAGTTGAATAGCGACCTCCCCACCCCCAAGAAGGATATGTGGGAATCCTGACCCCCATACCTTAAAATGTGCGCTTATTTGAAGTTAGTGTCTGTACAGAGGTAACCAAGTTAAAATGGGGTCCATTAAGGTAGGCTCTAACCCAACATCACTGGTGTCCTTATAAAAAAGGGAAGGTTTAGGCACAAAGACAGCCATGCATACAGGGAGAATGCCATGTGAAGACTGGAGTTATGCGACCACAAGCCAAGAACTACTAGAAGCTAGGAGGGAGGCTTGGAACACATCCTTCCCTAGGATCTTCAGAGGGGCGTGGACCTGCAGACACCTTGATTTCAGACCTCTGGTCTCCAGAACTGTGAGACAATAAATTTCTGTTGTTTTAATACACCTAGTTTGAGGTATGTTGTTAATACAGGAACTAGGAAACCAATACAAGGACTCAGGGACTATCTGGGTGTCCCCTCCAAAATTCACATTGTGACTTAGTCCCCAGTGCAACAGTGTTGAGAGGCGGGTCTTTAGGAGGTGACTAGGCCATTGAAGGCTCTGTCCTCATGAATGGATTAGAGCCTTAGAAAAGGGCTTGAAGGGGGAAGTTCGCCCCTTCAGTCCCTTCTGCTGTGTGAAGACGCAGCATTCCTCCCCTCCAGAGGATGCAGCACCAAGGTGCCAAAGTGGAGGCAGAGAGCAGCCCTCAGCACACATGGAGCCTGCTGGCGCCTAGATCTTGGAATTCCCAGCATCCAGAACTGTGAGAAATAAAAAATTTCTGTTCTTTATAAATGCATACCCAATCTCAGGTATTTTGGTATAGAAGCAGGAAAGGAGTAAGCCATCCTTTTTGTCCATTTGGATAACCTCTGGGTCCTGAATTAGTTCCCTAGCTCCTGCCTATACAAAGCCTGGAGAGGAGAGTGTTGCTTAATCATGAAGAGCTCGGCCTGATGCTGTACTAGGGAGTTCAGATTTTATCCTAAAAAAGATGGGTGCTACGCAGGAATTTCAGCACAGCTGCCGGGCCCCTTTGGCAACATTGCAGAGATTGCTGTAAGGGGAGGAGCTCAGGGAGGGAGGCACCGATGTTCTTCAGAGGCTACCACACAACCCAGAATCCAGGCTGTGCCTAAGGGAATAGGGAGAGGGGCCAGGAAGAGACGATTATTCTCCCCCTTAGTTGATGGGCAGGGGAGCCGACTGCCTGGGGAGCCAAGTGGATCCTGGGGGTAGTCACTGAAACTGGGAAGGCGGGAAGAGGCACCGTTGCAGACCAGGGGAGACATGGTGTTCAGGGCCTGCTGCATTTGAGGAGCTGGTAAAACCTCTCAGTGGAGACACCCTGCAGGGGCCTGGATCCATGCAGGGAATTCAGGGGACTCATCTAGACTCCGACAGTGTGGACGGTCACCTGTGAAAAGTGTGGAGAGGTGTTAGGGTGTGAAGACCATACGTGGGTGAGAAAGATATCTCAAAGTTTAGGATAGAGAGAGCAAAGTTTACTTACTCTCTCTGAAGAGAGAGAGCACAGAACCAGAAGTAAAAAGAGGCACCGGCCCTGAGGCCAGGCGACTCTGACTTTGTTAGGGCAGGCCAGGAGGGCTGGGGGATTTATGATCAGAGCCCGACTAGCACAAGACAGCTGAGAAACTGCTGTGTTGGCTTTTTCTGTTTCTCATGTAGCAGACTGATAACAGAAATTAGTTTCTTTTTTCCTCTTGGTAAAGCGAGGCATCTGGTGCCGTGTCTCTTTAAGGAAGCAGGGGAAGTTTGCACTCCTACTGTCTGCTCTAGAACCTTTTCAAGGCTGTTTAAACAATACTCAAAAAACCCATACAGGCAGTGAATTTTAATGTCAGTTTATCAGATAGTCTATCATTTCCTCCCCCTCTCCTGGAGGCATTTTTCCTTTGGAATGTGAATTGACCAGCTCTGGTGAATGTTAATGAGGATTTACATCTTTTTTGTTTGCTCAGCTTCTTTTAATTGCCACCTAAACATCTCTGCATGAGAGATATCCATGTTAGTAACCTTAGAGGCAGGGTTCATGCTAAGTGGCTGCCAGTCAGAAATTTATTTTTCTTGTTAGCCTATTAGCGAGACTGTTTCATTTCCCCCCACCACCTTTGGTCAAAAAGGAGTTCTATCTAATGAACTCAGAATCTGGGGAACATGGGCATCTTCTGTAGTTGTTTTCTGCTGGACATGGAGGTTGCTATGCCCCTACCTGAGCTGAGGGTTCATTTGGGTTAAGAAGGGGGAGGGGGTTGAAAACGGGCGGTCTTAAAAGTAAGGTTAGAAGCAGAATGAGGGTTTCCCTGAAGAGAAACAGCGAGGGCCTGAATTTGGTTTTGCACAAATGTTGTCTGATAGCGGAGAATGCAGGGCCCGAAATGAGGGCTAAGCGCAGAATCACAGGGGGCCCCACTAGAGGAGCTAACCAAGAGAACCACGGCCACACTCTGAGTTTAAAATCCCACTGGTCAAATCCTCTGGAAGTTCCCTGGTCATGAACTATATTCGTTCTTTTTAGAATGTCTTAAATGTTAGCTTGTATTTTCTCTGACTGGTTAACAAAGAAACAGCCATTTTCTCCTAGCATAGCACATGTGCCTCCTTGACTAGCACTTAAGTGACCAAGAGCTTGTCTATTCTGTAAAACAACTCCTGCCACGGAATTTATTTATTTTTATTTTTATTTTTTTTTTGAGACAGAGTCTCACTCTGTTGCCTGGGCTAGAGTGCCATGGCACCAGCCTACCTCACAGCAACCTCAAACTCCCGGGCTCAAGCGATCCTCCTGACTCAGCCTCCCAAGTAGCTGGGACTACAGGCATGTACCACCATGCCCAGCTAATTTTTTCTGTATATATATTTTAGTTGTCCAGCTAATTTCTTTCTATTTTTTTAGTAGAGACGGGGTCTTGCTCTTGCTCAGGCTGGTCTCGAACTCCTGAGCTCAAACGATCTGCCCACCTCGGCCTTCCAGAGTGCTGGGATTACAGGCGGGAGCCATTGCGCCCGGCCTATTTGTTGTTGCACTATAGTAATTTGTTGGGCTGAGTCCATGGCCATTTGGCTTATTCGTAAAGACAATTTTTGTGCTATAAAGACTGAACTCAGTAAGCCAGTGGCGTCAGTAGCAAGCCCTGCTGTTTTTCCAGTTATTGTGCGGATGACAAAGGTGGCACACTTTGGGGGTAAGGAATAAATGGGGAGAGGCAACATATCGCTGATAAGAGTAAGATTAGGAATTATGTATATGACAGTATCCACTTAGTTTGCTGGGAGGCATAGATAAGCATTTGACCCATAGAGAAAGTAAGTTCGGTTTTTTAGGGTTTAGACAAACATCTATGTGTATATTGAAATAGGGCATTGTAAGATGGGTTTTATAATGTTCCACGTCTTTATAAATAGAAGCTAAAGTCATTCCAGCCAATGGAAGTAAGCATGACGTATATGCAGGAATAGTAGAGAGGTTATGTGTCCAATTGAAGGCACGAATAGCAGGATTTCATCCTACCTCGTAGGCCTGAGGAGTTTTTAGTGTTTGACATCCCTGGCAATTGATATCACTAGGTTGGAACCAAGAGTTATGTCCCTTGAAGGGGCAAGATTGAGAGGGTGGGGGACAAACGTTGAGTCCCCAGATAGCTTGTTTGGGTCCAACTGGTAGTAACATTATAGGGTTTAGGAAAATATATGTTACGAAAAGGGATTTGGGTGGGTATTGTACCCCAAACACAGTTAGTTGTCAGCTGGAAAGTGTGATTGTAAGCCAGGAAGTCATCAGAAAACTCTCCCACAAAGGGCCCTGATGAGAGGGCTGATTGGGCACCGGGGAGCTTGCTGTGCCAGTGAGACCAAGGCGAACACTGCTCCCTGGAGAGTAGAGTTAGCTCTATTATGTAGAGAGTCCAGGAGGAGGTGGTTGAGTTTAAAATGAGCTGATGGGTTTATAGTCTGCCCCAGGCAGTCAGAGTGGGAGGGAGTTACATAGGACTCTAGCTGATTCCATTCACTGGGTGGAACAGGAATAGCAAGAAGCCATTTTGTGGAGAAATATTAGCACATATTCAACATTTTGAGCAGGACCAAGAAAGGTCCACAGTTTTAAGAAGCTGAAGGGCCTTCTGGACGGTAGGCAAATAGGGATGTATAACACCCATGGTGCGGGGTGTGGAAAGCAAGAGTATCACTAAGGTTCCCACATGGGCAGAAATAAGATCGGCCTGGCACGTGAGCTGTGTTGTGGTGACATTTGTAAAGCCATATGAAGAGTACAAAGAAGAGGAAAAGGGCGATAAGAAGCCATGCATACCATAGTATATTATTATTAAAGTTCACGGGTCTAAAGCTTTTTGTCGGGTGAGGCAGAGTCTTGTATCTGCAATGGGCTAGCAGGTGCAGGTCGGCGACTCTCAGGAGGCTTGTGGCAGGCGGAAAGCGGATCCTCTGGGGGATCTGTAGGCTTGAACCCGAGAGGTGAATCCAGGCTGGAATTCCCAGAAATCTAGCTGCAGTGACAGTGGTAAGAATTACTTGAAAAGGCCCTTCCAGGAGGGTTGTAGGGGCCTTGTGTCCTGGGAGATCTTAGAGCAAGACCCTGTCTCCAGGCTGTAAGTGCCGTGGTCCCTTTAAATTAAAAGGTTGAAGTCGAGGAAGGTGTGTGACTCCACATTCTCTAAGAAGTTGTCCCTAGTGGGTTTAACTGTTGGCAAGTAAGTGTGGAGAGGGGTGGCGACGTTGAGGTGAAAGATGACAAGAGGACCGATGGCCCATACGTAAATTTAAAGGAGGCTAAGAAACAAAGGTGTCTTAGGGGAAATATGGAGTTTGAACTAATTCTCTCTCTTGAAATAGGCCCTTACAATTTTACACTTTTGTGTAAAATTTCACTTTTTGTGATAGTCCCTGGGCGTAGAGGGAGAATGTCTGTAGTTTCAGTAGCAGTGAATAAGGTTGGGCCCGGCAGGATTTAACAGTTTTAAATCCTCAAGACATCAGATAAACTTTGTTAATTTATTTAATACTTGTCATGACTCTGGAAAACAAAGCAAGAGAATCAGTAATGTTTTAAACAAAAAATAAAAAAATGTTAGCTCTTTCCAAAATATTTTTTAAAGAAGCAAATCTTGAACCATAGCTGATTGTAACTATTCTTTAAGAAGAATCAAAATAAAACAATAATTGTCCATGGATGACAAAAGGTCCTACAATAGCCATGGCCAAAGTCGCAAAGGAGACCTGGCCATCTCCATGGTATACAACAATCTAGCATAGGTAATTATTATTAATAATATATACAAAGGCATCTCACAAGCCTTGGAATAGATATTTATAATATGTTTATATAAATACAGCCAGTGGTGGTCCATCCAATGTGAGTTGTGGATCCCAGTTAGGGCCCCAGTCAGGGCCCTGGCCATGGGGAAGGCGGGCCGCAGCCTCAGTCCTGCTGACATGGCTGGGTTGGAGCTGATGTGTTAGTTCGTGGAGCGAGGTTTGGGGACCTGTCCTAGAGATCCCACCAGTTTGCCAGTCTGAGCCTGTCCTACAACTCCTGATCCAAATGCCCCATTTTTCTGATTTTACTGGTCTACACTGTACATTATCACTGTAATGGTGAGGTGTTAGTTGGTGTCAGTGGAAAGACCCCTGGGCTTCAGTGTGGACCCCTCACATGGGTCAGACCCTACCACAGGCAGATTGTGCAGGTGGCTTCATTTCATCTAGTCTCCCTGCGCCTCAGTTTCCTCACCTCAGTCCCAGCCACAGTCACCATGGAATCAGACTGCAGAGACATCTGGCAATACAGGAAAATGCTCTGACCTCTCTGAAGGAGAAGCGCCTCACCCCTGTACATTTTGTTATATTATTAGCGTTATTAATAAAATCTTCCCTGCTGGAAAGACTGCTGCATTGTTTTCAACTCTCTGCTGGGAGGTCATGCTTGATATTTGATTTCTCTCCATTCATACCTCACCTTTTCCCAAACCGGCTCTCTTTTAAGACTCAATTTTCAGGCCCAGATTACCTTAGGACCAGTTTCCCTTGGTGTTTTTCTGTCACCTCCTTTTCAAGTGACTCTTGCAGCACTGATACGCTTCTATTAAAGAACACACTCACTTTCCTCTCAGCCTGAGCTGGGCACCTGGTGTCTCTTCCAGCAGCTGCTGGCTGCATTCAGGAAGGACACACTCATTTTCCCGTCCTGAAACTAGGTGAATTGTATTACACTCTGCTCGAGACCTGTAAACCCTCCAGTCACAGTGAGAGGGAAGACCTGGATTCCCTTTAGAAAATGCTCGGAGGATAAAGGCAAAAGCTTTATTACTATTAATAAAATTTAACATTTACTAAGTGTCCAGGAGGACACAGGCTCTGTACCTCATAGAGAGTGGCACGGCCTTGTCATGGTCTAGAAATTCCGAGCCATTGACCACATCAGGGGGAGGATAATCATGCAGTTTCCCTTGGATGCCACGGTTCCCAAACCTGGCTGTGCGTCCGTTCCCCAGTCCTAGAAGTATAGAATCTGCAGGGCGAGGTCTAGGAATCTATATTTTTCAGAGGCTCCGTGGGGAGGTTGAGAGGCGTGTTTACATTTGGGGCCTGCTGTAATGCTCGTAGCGGGGCCATCACGGACTGTACCATCAGCGGTCTGCGGCGTTTGAACCTGCTCACCCGTCTTCCTCCAGGGCTCACTCTTACTCATCCATTCATCGAAAATTGTATTGAGGGCGGGCTCCGGGCCTGACGCCGTGTCACGTGTTCAATGAGCCCTGTCAACACGCGGATGGGCAGGAAGGACACAGTCCGAGCTGCCAGGGACCCGCTGGACCCCCAGCGAGGCTCCCGGGCTCACCAGGACAAGACCTGGAGCCCTGCGAAAGGGGGACAGCGTCCGCGTGGCGGGGAACACAGAAGGGCCGTAGCAATTGGGAAAGACCGTCCCTTCTCTTTCTTGCTTTTGCCTTTCTGCCACAAATACGGAGGCAGCACTTTATGAAGAACAAGTACATGCTGTGGGGCCAGTTAGCTCTGGGTTCTGATGCCCTATGCCCGGGCACTGGGGTGCCAGGCTTGGTGTTGGGGGCGGCGAGACGCGGGGCCTACCCCGGGCGCTGCGGGCTGCAGGGCGCGCACATGCGCAGTGCGGGGAGGGCGGGGCATGGGCGGGACTTGTGAGCACCCCGGAGGCCGAGGGAGGAGGCCCGGCCTGGCAGAGCGCACCTTCCGCAGGGAAGAGGCCAGTGCAGACAAAATAAGTCCAGGTGATAACGCTGCCATGAAGAAATAAAACCGGGCGATGAGATGGGCAGTGACTTTAGTGGGTGTGAGGGGAAGAAAGACGTTCCCTTTACCCTCCTGGGTTCCGTAGCTGGGCCTATGAATTAAACGAACATCAAGCAGATGAGCAGGAGAGAAGATGTACAAATGTATTAATTTCTAATATTATGCACACGGGGGCATCACAGGAAAAAAGAAAGTGAATACGCAAAAAAGTAGTGTGGTATGAGAGCAGGGGAAGGGAGGGGAGGGAGGCCACCTAGGGCAGAGCGAATGGTTTTTAGGAAAGACGAATGAGCCCTCGGAAGAATAGATGCCCCCGTGACAGTTGGGGACAGTTTGTCCGGGTGTGGTTGGACTGTTAGTCTCCTCACCTGTGGTAAGAGTCAGTGTCTCTGGTTGATGAAACTCCCCAGGAGGGGGTTGATGACAATGGAGTTCCTTTCGGAGGATCCGTCTGGAGGCAGATAAGGGGCGTTCAGAGTGAGCTTCTCGCTGCATTTGCTATTTTTCAAATGCCTTCAGCTCAAAATAATCAATACGCCAAAGCAGTGTATTTTGGGGCAGCATGTCCTGAACTTCTGGGTGACCCCATCGAGGAAGTCTGGCTCAGCTGTGACCTGACAGCCAGCCTTGCAAAGATCCTGGGTAGGGGGTGGGGCAGGGGACGAAGTCCCAGGCTGAGGGATGAGCAGGGGGAGTGGGGTGGGGGGAGGGTGCCTCTGAGGGGCAGGCAGGGCTGGACCCTGCAGGGCCTTGTAGACTGAGGATTTGGGATTTTATTCTAAGTGAAAGAGCAAGCAATTGGAGACTTTTAGGCAAGGGAGGGAGATATATGATTTAATTTAAAAGTATATCCCCTCACCCTTTCTGCAATTAAAATATCACCAACCCCCACCCAAACATGAAGCTAGGTTGGTTTCAGACAAAATTTCAGATTTAGCCATGCACTGACCACAGTGGGCCTTGAAAAGTCAGCCAGATTTGGGGTAGACTCTTCCTTCCTCCTCATTGTTTGGGAAACATTGCCTAAATCTCGTTCCCCGGGACAGGGCACTAAGGTACAAGACTCCTCTGTTCCCACTCCTCTGTCGTGGAGGGGTGCTGCCGGCTGTCTGACAGGTGAGGGCTTTGTGAGCAAGCAGCCCAGGACTGTCTCTCCAGCCACCGCCCAGCCCTGCGTCCTGTCCCAGTTGTGCTGTTACAAGCTTAGGCTTCTAAGTGTCTGTTTGTTCACTCACCTCGGCTTTGTGGGGAGGGCCTGTGTCCAGGACAGCCAGCAGCTTGTTCACGGTTTCTCCTGGTTCTGTGAGGCAGTAGGGCGTGTGGCTGTCTTGTGTGACTCACCTGGCACTGAGCAGGAATGCCGTTGGGGCTGTCAGGAGGGAGGGCAGCTTCTCCTCAGGCCTGTTTTGATTTTCCCGGGGCATTCAGGGGGATCTTCTGCGGAGTTTGTGTGCCGGCTTGTTTATGCTACCCCTATCTTATCCCTAATATGATTTACGATATTGAATCATAAAATAGAGACTGGAAAAAGTTGAGAAAGAAAGAGGGAAAACAAGAGTGGTGACAAAATGGTGCAGAAATGAGGCCAATTCAAAATGCAAACTGTAAGATTTTATACTTGCTTATGGGTAACAACAAATATGCCTCCCTCGCAAGCAACCTAAGAGTCATTCCTCCCCCGCCTGCTCTGGAGTTACTGTTAGTCTCCGTGGTCGATGGAGGGTGGAGGTGCTCCTGGGTCCCAGTGTCATGTGTGGGGTAAGGTTCCGATTCAAACACATATCCCTCTTGGGGACAAAGCAGATGGTTTGCGAGGTGTGTATTGGGCAAGACTTCCGGAGTGGTGGGACTGAAGCAGAGAAGGGGTTGTGTGCCTTGGGGCAAGGCGCAGCCCAGCGTTAATCCCACAACTCTGCTTATTAGCTATGTAATGTCAAGCAAATTTCTTAACCTTTCTGAGCCTTGGTTTCTTCATTATGAAATGAGACTAATAATGCTTAGCTTGTGAGGATGGAATGTTCTATCTTGACTCATAGCATGTGCTTCAGGGGTACAGCCATCAGCATCATTACCACCAAGATCAGCATGTTCACTGACAATTAGCTAATATTTATTGAAGCCATCTACATGAATATCTGTGTATTAGTTAGGATTCCCCAGAGAAACAGAAGCAATAGGACATATAAGAGGAGACTTATTATGGGAATTGGCTCATGAGATTATGGAGGCTGAGGAGTCCCACCGTGTGCTGTCTGCAATTTGGGGAACCAAGAAAGCCAGTGGTATAATTCAGTCTGAGTCTGAAGGCCTGAGAATCAGGAGCTCTGATGTCAAGGTCAGGAGAAGATGCACGTCCCCTCTCAAGGAGAGAGAATTTGCCCTTCCTCTGCCTTTTTGTTCTACTCTGGCCCTCAGCAGATAGGATGGTGCCACCCACATTGGTGACGGAATCTTCTTAGTCCATTGATTCAAATGCTAATCTCTTCTGGAAACACCTCACAGACACGCCCAAAAATAATGTTTTCCCAACTATCTGAGCATCCCTTAGCCTAGGTAAGTTGACACATATAATTAACCATCAAACTATGCTATTTCCAACAACCCTAGAAGGAAGGTGTTATTACTCTTGTTTAAAGGTAAGAGCTGTAGACTCAGAGAAGTTGAGGAATTTGCCTAACATTCCCAGACTCCATCCGCCTTACCTCTAAGAGGTTAAAAAAAAGTGCTTTAAGGAGGAGCTTCAGTCCTGCCTAGGGAGTACTAATAGCTAAGAGCATTATTAATTGTAAATATACAAATAACACTTATTAAATGCCCTTTTATGTTAGGCATTGTGCATTTTACATGAATCATCTTGCTTAATTTTTAAAACAACTCTCTGTGTAAATATTGTTGTTATGATTGTTTTCTTGGTGAAGACACTGAAGATTAGAAAGGTCACCTTAGCAAGTTGAGAATGCAGAATTTCAGAGATAAGCATGGGAAACTAGTTACCCAACAGCTACCATCTCCCAGGCACTGCCCTAGGTCCTGAGGCTCCACAATGTACAAAACAGACAAGGTGACTGCTCTCATGGGGCGTGGGCAGCTCCCATGGGAGTCAGTCACACCCAGGGTCCAATCCCAGTCTCCTGTCTCTAATTCTGGGGCTCTTTCTCATATACTGTACTGAGGGGGTGACACCGATTTTCTCCCAGCCTGCTGGACTGAAATCTGAGGCCTTTTTATTTCTGTAAAAGCCAGATGGAATTTCATCAGAGTAAATGGCCTCGTTTTCTGGACTAATGTTTTTGTTTGTTTGTTTTAGCTACAGCACTCTTCCTTCAAATAGAATCGTCCATACAAGCCTGACTTTGAAACAGAAAAAAGCTGACACTTTCTGGTAGAAGTGAGGGGTGGGTACCCCTGTCATCTCCCATGCCACCGGGAGGCACCTCTCTGGATTAAAGGGAACCCACTTTGAAACTGCTGGTCTGGGTCCTCATCGTGGTACCTGAGGTGCAGGAGCAGAAATCAGCTGTCGGGGCATTTCCATCAAAGGAAATGGCCCAGTTGTGGGAAGATGTTGTTCTTTTCATTCTCTTTCTCCCTTTGGTTTCACCTTCTTCACAATATTATTGCTCATTAGCATCTTTACATGAAGGTCGACAGGGAAGGTCAGTGCTGTTCATTAACAGCTAGAAAAAGGCTTTTTGTGGTAGGAGGCTGGAAATGGAAATAAGATACGGGGATTTTCCACTGATTCAATTTATCCGAGCTCTGCCAATCCAGTAACCACAGAGAACCAGGAACGGCTGTAAGGTCGAGGGCATTTTTTTCCCTATTCAGTCATTTTTTTTGTTCTGTTATTTTCTGTATTTGTTTTAGTGTTTTTAGTTTTCAGGCCCCTCATGATGAGATCCAGCCACCAGAAAACCACACAGCTAATAGGAGAAAGAACTTATTCCTCCCCTTGCTCTGTAGGCGTGCGCAGTAGTCCATGTGACTATGTGTCTATAGTCAGGTACATACACAAACACACAAACACCAATATGTATACACACATATATAGTCTTCCATGATCCATGCCCATGTTTCGTGAGGCACAGACATAACAGTTGGTGAGAGGGGATTTGCAAGTGATGGTATCATTTCCAGACTTCTTTTCTTTGTCAGGAATTTAGGTCCACCCTAAACAGAGATCATCCATCTCCATAAATGTGGGATTCACATGCTTCCACATACATGAGAGTGCTGAAAAACTCATACCTCTTACGTTTATATCATCTTCTTCTGTTTATTCCACAAAGATTTCTTGACTACTTGCCAGATGCCGCCCATGGTACAAGCAGGTGAGATACAAGATTAAAAAACAGTACCACTTTTAAGGGGTTCACAGCCTAGTGGGGACATGGCCATGTAAACACATAATTAAATATTGTACGATATATATTAGGACAGAGAAGGACCCACAGTGCTGTTGGAGCCAGAGGAGAGAATTCTCAACTCTGCCAGAGAGCAATCAGAGAAGACTTCACAGGTGAGAGGGCTTTTGAACTGAGTTGGAAGGATGAGTGAGACATGGCCAGAGACACAAGGACATTGCAGGCAGAAAGAACAAGTGTAAAAGGCAGGGGGGGCGACAACACCGTGGTGTGTTTGGGAGTTGCTTGTGATGCCGTGAGTAGAGCATAGATATGTTACTGGGGTTGGGTGTTGGGGGAATACAGGCGATGAGCCAGGAAGGGCTGCCTGGGTCAGGGCATAAAGGGCCCTAGAGCGCCCTAGCAAGAGAGCAGAGGGTGGGTTGGAGGGCAAGGGCCCAGCAGCAGAAGTAGAAATAGAGTTGGGGGAACAGCTGAAGATTAGTTCTGTGGACAGCCTGCATTTGGATACAGGGACTTTCACTACACTTGGCTGGGGCAAGTGGAAGGCTGAAAGTTAAATGGCCTCTAACAGTTGGAAAAAGTTGAGCATGTTCTGGAATATCTTCTCTGGCCTTCTAGCTTTGATTATTGTTACAGCACACGCATAGCCAGGAAGGAATTATACATATATATTTCCCAGTGGCTACTGCTAAGCCAAAGGGAAAAGAGCATTTGCATTTCTTAAAGAATTGATTGAGATGCTAAAGCCACACTGGAAAGTTAGTGGTAAAAATGCACAGCTTGAAAGACTTTGCTTTTTGGCATGAGAGTGCAGACCAGATTGACTCTAACCGTGACACAGTTTTTAATTAAGTGCTTATAATGAGACATTTATAGCCCTCAAGAGGCCTTTTTGGTCCTTTGGGGAGGAGACATGAAGGAGGAGATGTCTGTGATTCTAGCAGAAATTAACACATAAACAGATCTCATTGTGCATTTAGAAATCATCGAACAGGAGGAAGTACTTTGTGAGGTAAAATTTGTTACACAAATTAAAACTGAATACAGTGGGGAAAACTTGGGAATGTACATACGTAGGTTAAGTGTTTTTCACTCCACATCGTTTGCTACAGGAAATCAGCGTCAATACCAATTAGGAAATTAGATAACACTTTCAAGTTGATTAATTCACATATGATTTTGATTCAATAAGCATCATGTTAAGTAAATACCAAATTTTTCCTTAAAGCGATAGAACTGCAGCTAAATTGCCATGAAATAGATGGATCCCTATTTCTTATGGAATCATTAAACTCTGTCAGTGGCTTGATACTAAATTCACGATGACAGGCAAGCCACTTTGACAGGAATTGTCTAAAACTAGATTCAAGTATGTTATGAATGTTAGGGCTGAACTATAAAACAGTGGCTAAATTTCTTTCTTCTTCATACTTCCGAACAGAAAAGGGATTCATGTCTAATGTTGTGCTTTCTTTTCTATTTGGCATTTATATTTAACTATTTAAGGATCTGTGGGATACTTCACAATGTCAGTTCACTTTTTTCCAACTGCTCTTTGGCTGGGAGCCTTTACGAAGACCTGAAGTTAGAAGTAAAGGCATTATTAAGGGAGGCTGTTTTTTAAAAATGACAAGTAAAAATTGTGTATATTTATGGTATACAACATGAGGTTTTGATATATGTATATGTGCAGAGTGGCCGAATTGAGATATTTAACACATGTATTATCTCACATATTTATTTTTTTGTAGTGAGCATATTTAAATTCTACACTCTTTGCAATTTTCCAATGTACAATGTATTGTTATTAACTGTATACTGTAGTCACCGTGATGTACAATAGATCTCTTGAACTTATTCCTTGCATCTAACTGAAATTTTGAGTCCTTTGACCAACATCTCCCATTTTCCCCACCCCTCATCCTAGAGTAACTGCCATTTTACTCTCTGCTTCTGTGAGTTTGACTTCTTTAAATTCCACCTGTAAATGAGCTGAGATGGCATTTCCTTTAACATACGGGTTCATCTATGTGATCACAAATGATATGATTTCCTTTTTTTTAAGGCCAAATAATATTCCATTGTGAATATATATCCTATTTTCTCCATCTATTCATCCATTGTTGGATACTTAGGTTGATTCCATTTCTTGGCTATTGTGAATAATGCTGCAATAAACATGGAAGTGCAGATATCTCTTCTACATACTGATTTCACATCCTTTGGATATATACCAAATAGTGGAAATGCTGAATCATCTGGTAGTTCTATTTTTAATTTTTTGAGAAACCTCCATACTGTTTCCTCCCCACAGTATCTGTGGGATACTTCATAGTGTCAATTCAGTTTTCAGTTCTCTCCTCTTGCTGCATCCTGTAAATTTTGGTGTGTTGCGTTTTCATTTCCATTTGTCTCAAGGTATTCTTAAATTTCCCTTTAATTTTCTCTTTGACCCATTGGTTACTTAGGATCATGTTGTTTAGTTTTCACGTAAGTGTAAATTTTCCAAAATTTTTCCTATTATTGATTTCCAGTTTTATACCACTGTGGTTGGTAAAGATATTACTTGATATGATTACAGTCTTCTTAAGTTTGTTAATACTTGTCTTGTGGCCTAATATGTGATCTATCCTAGAGAATGTCCTGTGTGTGCTTGAAAAGAGTGTGTATTCTGCTGCTGTTGGATGGAATGTTCTGTGTATGTCTTTTAGGTACATTTGGTCTAAAGTATAATTTAAGTCCAATGTTTTCTTATTGACTTTCTGTCCAGATCATCTGTCCATTGCTGAAAGTGGGGTATTCCATTCCCCTACCATTACTGTATTGCAGTACCTCTCTCTTCAAATCCGTTCGAAATGATTTATATATTTAGGTGCTCCAATGTCGAGTGCATGTATGTTTATAATTGTTATATCCCTTGGTGAGTTGATCCCTTTATCATTATATAATGACCTTCTTTGTCTTGTTTTACAGTTTTTAGCTTATAGGCTATTTTATCTAATATAAGTACCTCTGCTCTCTTTTGGTTTCCAGTTGCATGAAATATCTTTTCCCATCCTTTCACTTTCAACGTATGTGTGTTATTAAAGGTAGAGTGAGTCTCTTGTAGGCAGCAGATAGTTGTGTCTTGTTTATTTATTTGTTTTTATTTCAGAATATTATGGGCGTACAAACATTTTCGTTATATGAATTGCTTTTGTGTAGTTTGAGTCAAAGTTATAAGTGTGTCTATCACCCAGATAGTGTGCATTGTACCCATTAGGTATGAGTTTACCCATCCCTTCCTTCCCCCTTCCACCTGCTTGATTTCTGCTGAATTTTACTACCATATGTACACATTAGTGCTGATCTATTAACTCTAATTTAGTAGTGAGTACTAAGTAGATCTACTATTTGTTTTTTTTAAATTAATTCATTCATTCACTCTACATTGTTAATTGTAGAATTTAATCCGTTTATATTTAAGGGAATTATCCATAGATAAGGACTGGCTACTGCCATTTTGTTAATTATTTTCTGGTTGTTTCATAGATCCTTTGTTCCTTTTTTCCTCGCTTGCTGTTTCTTGCTTCTTCTCTTCTTCCTTTGTGATTAAATGATTTTCTCTATTGGTACATTTTGATTCCTTACTTTTATCTTTTTTCTACATGCTATTGATTTTTACTTTGTGGCTATCATGAGGCTATATAAAACATCCTGTAGTTATAACAGACTGATTACACTTGGCTTTGATTGTATAAAATAATTATACTCTTTTACTCTACCCCACCCATATTTTATGTTTTTGATGTCACAATTTACATTCTTTTATATTGTATATTCCTTAATAGATTATTATATCTATTATTACTTTTAATATTTTGCCTTTTAACCTTCATACTAAAGATGCAAGTGATTTATAATACATACTACCATTATAGTATTAGTGTATTCTGACTTTGACTGTGTACTTACTTTTACCAGTGAGTTTTATACTTTCATGTTTTTATGTTACTAATTAGCATCATTTTTTTCATCTTGAAAAATTCCTATTGGTAGTTCTTATAAGACAGGTCTGGTGGCAATGAATTCCCTCAGCTTTTGTGTATCTTGGAAAGTCTATCTTTCCTTCGTTTATGAAGGAAAGATTTGCTGGGCAAAGTATTCTTGACTGATAGCTTTTTTCCTTCAGCACTTTGAATATATCATCCCATTCTCTTCTGCCTTGTAAAGTTTCTGCTGAGAAGTCTGCTGCTAGCCATATTGGAACTCCGCTGTATGTAATTTGCTTTTCTCTTGTTGCTTTCGGGATCCTCTCCTTGTCTTTGACTTTTGACAGTTGTATTAAAATATGTTTGATTTAGGCTTGTTTGGATTGAATCTGATTGTACACCTTTGACCTTCCTGTCCTTGGATACCTATATCTTTCCCAAGAGTTGGAAAGTTTTTTGCTATTATTTCTTTAAATAATCTTTCTACCTTTCTGTTTCTCTCTTCTGTTTCTTTCATATCTGTAACTTGACTATTGCTCTTTTGATGCTGTTCCATAAGTCCTGTAAGCTTTCTTCATTTTTTTTTACTTTTTCTCCACTGACTGTATATTTGCAAATAACCTGTCTTTGAGTTCACAGATTCTTTCTTCTGCTTGATCAGTTCTGCCGTTGATACTCTATTGCATTTTTCATCTCATTCATTGTATTTTTCAGCTCCAAGATTTCTATTTAATTTTAAAAATAATTTCAGTCTCTTTCCTAAATTTCTAATTTTGATAATTTTTTGAAGTTCACTGAGCTTCCTTAAAAGAATTATTTTGAATTCTTTGTCATGCAGTTTGTATATTTCCATTTCTTTGTGGTCAGCTAATGGAAATAATTGTGCTCTTTTGGTTGTTCTCTGTCTCCTTGATTTTTCATGTTTCTTCTTGACTTATGTAATGTTTGTGCATTTGGTGGAACAGTCACTTCCTGCACATTTTACAGGCTAGTTTTTCTGTGAAAAGACCTTCCTTTTGCAGAGAGGGTATGTGGGCACTTGCTGGCTGGGGTGCCATTGTTCTGATACCAGTGAGGGTGCAGCTCTGTAGTATTTGTGCAGCTATGTCACCTAAGATCAGTGTTAACAACAACTGCAGGGATCCTCAGCACTCCATGCAGTGGATGTCTGCAGTGGTGGCAAGGGTTGTTGTGATCTTTGATGGTGATGGCTGCTAAGGTCCTCCAGATGTATTTTTTTCCATCATGGAAGTTTTGACTAAAGTGAATCCTTTTGGCATGGAGTCTGGTTTGAAGGCTCACTTGAGCTGTCAGTGGCACTGATGTTGTATGAGTGATGCCCATGGAGTGGCTACAGAGCTGAGGCCTGAAGCATGGGCATGTACAGAGGGACTACAGCTCTAGGATCTGGGTGGTAATGGCACTGGTGCCCTGCTGTCCCCTTGGTAACAGCATGTGAAGTGTGGATACTTGTGAAGTATCCAAGCAGCCAATAATGGGAGCACAGACTGGGGGAGAGCTACAGTGGCCAGCATCAGAGCAGGGCCTACCTCTCTGTGGCATCTGAGCTGGTGCCTACAGCTTGAGCATGTGCAGTGAAAGCTTGATGCCAAGGTCCAGAGTGTGAACTAGCCCACTGTGGTGATGGCTATGGCGTCTGAGACATGGATGAGAGGAGTGCAGCCACAGGGCCCAGGTCTGCAGTGTGGGCACTTGCTGGACTGCCTTAGCTTGGGGGTCAAGGCATGTGCAAGATTGGGAGAGGTGGTGGCTCCTTTCTTGAAGCAGCTCATCGGCACTGCTTCTTGAGGATGGAGGGATATGCAGCCATGTCTCCCTCTCTGGGGTTCCATGACATAAATGGCTGTTGGTTACCTCAGTGGCAAATGACACTGTTGTCTTCTGTGGAGCAGATCACTGGGGATCACATGGTTCCCATCATGTGGCTGATACCAATAACCTCTGCCTTTCTTCTTTGTTCCTAGCAGTGTCCTCATCTTTCAGGTATGCTAGTCTCACCAGCCATACTCTCTGGGTGGATATTCTCAGTATTTTTGCTCCACTGTGTTCCTGTAGATTCTTTAATGGGCCCTTGAGACCTCTCAGGGATATTCTGATTTTGCAATAACTATCTATATTTTTTTTGTGGGGGGATTAAGGCTGATATCTCCCCACTCTGCCATCTTGGTTATGACCTAAGGGAAGCTGTTTGAATTGGGTGGACCAAATGATGTTTGTAGTCATTACATTGGTAACCCTTTTGGACACAGCAAAATAAGCAGACTGCCTTCTAGAATACTCTAAATAGCGGTGACAAAATGAATTCTCATTTTGTGTGGCCACACAGTACTAATATTCTGGGAAATCAGTACACATCCATTCCCTTCAAAATTGTGCAGCCTTTGGCTATGGTCCTTTCCTACTCCTCTTCTACTGCATAATGCTGGAATTTCAAAACTGAGCTCAAATATTTACACATTTCCTGATTTCCCAGATATAGTTAGAGGCTCCCATCTTTATGCCCCCTCTTCTTCATGTACCCCTGCTTACAGTAGTGATCATATTGCAACTGTTTATCTCTCTACTTCTCCCACCAGACTGTCCTTGAGGAACTGTGCCTTATTCATCTTGTATTCCCAGAACTGTGATTAGTGCCCTCCCTACCAAATGCCCATTGAATGAATATATGAAGAAATGGAAGGCAATGCTTAATAGATGGACATATTTTCACCTTTCTCTTTACATTAGAAATGCGTTCCTTTCCTTTTTGATGATTATGATGTGTGTGTGTGTGTGTGTGTATGTATACCTACCTCTACACCTGGGGACTATTTCCTTTCAATCCTAATTATAACTAACCTTTACCTAAACATAAAGCATATAAAAATGAAAACATAAAAGTAGATAGGGTCTTCTCCACTTGCAGAGACAGACCCATTTTCCCCATAAGAAATGTACTTTCGCTTTGCACTCTCTTCACCCATACTTGTCGAGTGTCTGTCATCTCTCTCTGTCCCTCAGTCCAAGGCTTATGATTCCTCCAGGCCCAAAAACTGGGGCAACACTTCAAAGTCTAGCCGTGGACTGAACCATGACAACCCCTGTAACAAAAGACAGGGAAAACCAAACAAGTTTATTAACATGTATACCTCATATATAAGTAGAAGATACCCAGAGAAAGGATTATACTTAAATCTCAAAGAGGGGGCTTGGAATTCAGGTTTAAATACCATGTCTGCCAAAACAAAGAAAGAAAGATTTGGAGGAGGCCATTTATGGGGAAGTAACCAGGAAAAGTAGGATGAAGGAGAGTAAGGTTTGTTATGCAGATTTAGATAGATTCCCTCTCTGTTGATTTGAATCTTTAGTGATTCAAAGTCACCTTTCTCTTCCTGGTACAGAGAGGGGGATATCCTTGTAAGTGGAGATTTCCTTTATAGATGTAAATTTCCCATGCAAAAGGGTAACATCTACTCTGATTTTACAGCTTCTCCTCACAGGAGAATTGTGTCAGCATTTTCTCAGAATAATCAGCTCAAAATAACCATGATGCCAACAAGGCATATTTTGGGGTAGAATATTCTGGTATCCTGTAGTCCTATTTTAGGGGCATATTTTGGTTTCTTGTACTTACATCCCCACCTCACTCCTACAAAAATGTATAAAATATTGTCACTATTTAAAATTTTTTGGTCAGTTTTATGGTAAAAGAAATCTTGCTTAATTTGCACCTCTATAACTATTAGTGAGGTTGAGCATCTTTCACAGTTATTGGACATGGTATTTCATCTTCAAATACTGGTTCAAATCACTTGTCCATATTTTTATGGGCTATTTTTTCTTACTAATTGTTGGAGCTTGTTACATATTCTGGGTAATAATCCTTTATCTGTTACGTAGGTTGCAAATTTTTTTTCTCCCAATCATTTGTTTTTAACTTGGTTTATGGGAGTCTTTTGCCATACATAATCAAACTTTGAGCTTTTTCATTATATTTGTTGATCTTTTCTTTGACCATATTTGGATTTTGTAGCCTGCTTAGATATGACTGCTCCATCACAAGATTGTAAAATATACTGCATGTTTTCTTTAATTACTTTAAAAATGTTTTGTGTCTGGGAGTGGTGGCTCACACCTGTAATCCTAGCACTTTGGGAGGCCAAGGCGGGAGGATAGCTCGAGGTCAGGAGTTCGAGACCAGCCTGAGCAAGAGTGAGACCCCGTCTCTATTAAAAATAGGAAGAATTAGCTGGACAACTAAAAATATATAGAAAAAATTAGCCAGGCATGGTGATGTATGCTTGTAGTCCCAGCTACTGAGCTATTCAGGAGGCTGAGGCAGGAGGATTGCTTGACCCCAGGAGTTTGAGGTTGCTGTGAGCTAGGTTGATGCCACGGCACTCTACTCAGGGCAACAGAGTGAGACTGTGTCTCAAAAAAAAAATGTTTTGCTCTCGAAAAAAATGTTTTGCTTTAAATATTAGCTCTTACGCTACCTGGAATTTAGTTTTCTGTGGTGTAAGTTAGGGATAAAAATTTAATATTTTTCCTCAATTGAATAGCTAATAATCCCCAAACTGTTTATTGAATATTCCATTTTGTTTCTGTGAACTGAAATAAAATCTGAACACCCTCAGCTGACTGAATGGACTATCTCTTGGCCAAGGGGACCCCAGGAAAACCTTAAAAGTGAGTTGCCAGCCATGAAGAGAAGGGAGGTTGGACTTGCCTCATTATGCCTCCTCCCTTTTGGAGTTAACTCTTTGTAACTCCAGACAAGATACTAGATCACTAATAGGACTTGAAGCCACGAAGACAAAGGTTAAACCACATCTGTAGGCCATCAATTTACTTAACAGATCATCTGAGTCAAGTATATATCACGTGGCTTGTCTCTTACTAACAGACTTCCTTAAAACATTCCAAACCTTTAGACAAAGCTTCATTTCTTTAACTAATTACAAATCAAAGTATCTTTAAACCCATCCACACCCTGTAAGCCCCCTCTTCAAGATGTCCCACCTTTTCAGGCCAAACCAACATACACCTTCCATGTATTTTTTAGGTTTCAGTCTGAAATCACTGGTTCTTGGTATGCCCATGGTTGAAGAATGACCAGACATGCCAAAGTTAGGCAAGCATGAAAATGAGGTTTATTGAGGAGAGAAAGATAGGATTATAGGTCAAGAGCAAGATATAGGTTTATAGAGCATGGTACATATGCCATGGATGATGAATGGACCTATTGTCCCAGCAGGACAGGCAAAAGGAAGGGCAAAGACAGAGAAAGACCTTGGCTGTGGTCTGCGTCTTATTTTATAGTGTCCGGATAGGGACTTCCCTTGTGGTTCAGAGGTCACCATGGAACCACTTTGATTAGACAGTTGGGAGTCACATGACCTGAGCCTTAACTATGCATGTGGGTTCTAGGTCACTTTCTGGACTTTGTGGTACCCATGCGGCTTGGCCCATGGGCTAGAGAGTCCTCTGCAATTTTTTGCAGCTGGTGTGCCAAGTTCTGATTAGCAGATTGATAGGGTATTCCCTCCTCCCCCAGGTATGGAGAATTAGGGTGGGGCAGGACCAAGATGGGGGCAACAGCACCCACTTTCATCCCTAGGAGACCCGGAATCTCTATCTACCTAACATACTGATTTATGATTTTACATGTAATTCCTGTCTCCAAGAATGTATAAAACCAAACTGTAATCTGGCCACCTGGAGCACATTTTCTCAGAACTCCCTGAGGTCTTGTGCTCTGGGGCTGGAGGTCACACACATTCAGCTCAGAATAAACCTCTTTAAATTATTTTACAAAGTTTGGGTTTTTTTCTGTTAACCTTTCCCTGCCCCGAACATAAAATGTCATATCTCATATAAACTAAATTCCAGAGTATGAGCGTGCATGTGTGCGTGCGTGTGTGTGTGTGTGTGTGTGTGCATGGATGTGCACACAAGTACGGGTATGTATGGGGCTGGCGGGGGTTCGGGGGAGACAGAGAGACAAACCATATTATTTCTGTATCCTTTGTTATCATCTATTGTTTAATTAGTCTATTTATGAGTCTATTGAGAGAGAACAGAATATGCAAACCAAAAATATGAAGGATTGTTGAGTTGAAGACAATTCAGAAGTAGGTGCAAGAAAGCTCTCTGCCTGCCTCCTATGGGCCCTCCTATTTGTCCTGAAAACAAGAAATAGATTTACAAAGACAAAAGATATCGTGCCCCACCCTTCTACCAGTGAAAACAAAGATAACCTTGGACCTTTATGGGCCTAGAGGTGGTACTAGAGCTTAACCAACTGGCCTTCATCTGCCAGTTCTTTGCCTTTCCACAGGTTGTCACCTCTGGAGACTCAGAGTCCTTTCCCTTTGTCATGTCACTTCTCCAAAAATTTACTGTTCTTTGTTGATGATGCTGTATAGTCTGCAATTTAAAGCCACCTTTTTGGGAATTACTTATTCCCTGGGTGTCTCCCATGTATATATAAAATATACATGTTCTGTTTCAAAAATATTTGAATATATGTATATATATATAAAAATATTGTTTTCCTCTTTCATGAGAATTTTTGAACCAGCTTGTTAAGTCCCCTAAAAATATTCTGTTGGAATTTGTATTGGGATTACATTTACAGATGGTTTTATAGATGATCTGGGGAAAATTGACAACTTTAAAAAATGGTTTTGCTCCTTGCTTATTCAATCTTTTATTACATTATTCAGTTAATTTTTATAGATCCTAAGAATTTCTAGTTAGATTTATTACTAGGTTT
This sequence comes from Indri indri, assembly GCA_004363605.1. Classification (NCBI taxonomy): domain Eukaryota; kingdom Metazoa; phylum Chordata; class Mammalia; order Primates; family Indriidae; genus Indri; species Indri indri. The sequence goes on along the minus strand of RJWJ010001218.1, from coordinate 16,944 downwards.
GTTTGTTTATTTGTTGGTTATTACTTTGAATAGAATCTTTTTTCATGGCCTTTTAAAACTGATTATTGCTAATATATGGGATGTTTTTGGTTTGTTTATATTCTGCAACTTTAATGGTCTCTTATTTATTCCAATAGTTTTCAGTTGGTTCTGTTGGATTATACAGTATTGTTTTGTACAAATTATGATAATTTTCTCTCATGTGTATTTTTGTCATATTAATACATTGGACAAAAGCTCAAATAAGTAGTGCCTAGGTACCTGCATCCTTGTTTTCTAACTGTAGTGAGTTATTTTAACAAAGACTTTAAGTATAATATTTGGTCTGTATTTCTGGTAAATACGTTTTACCGTAAGGAAGTTTTATCCCTATTCACAGTATATTTCTTTTTATTGAGAAAGGCTTTAAATTTCATCAAGTATTTTTTAGAGTAATTTGAGATAACCATAGTTTTTCGCATAGTGTGTCAATCTTGTGAATTATGTCACATATTCCTAATTATGAATCCTTACAATTCTTGGGTGGAGTCTACTTTTTCAGGATGCATATTCAATAAGTATATTGGTGATTTCATTTTCTAATATTTCATGTAGAAATGTTTGTAGTTATGTTCATTAGTGAGAATGACCTATAGTTGTGTGCGCATCTATGTCTCTACTGTTTTTATCCAGTTATGGTGTTAGGGTTAGGCTAGATTAGCAGAATGAGTTGAAAAGTTTTCTATTTATGTTCTGAAAGGGTGTGAATATTAGAAAATTTATCCGTTTCTTAAGAAATTTGTAGAACTCACCCCAAATCTGGTGGCTTTAATGCCTTCTTATTGGGGTTAGATCTGTGTCTGCTTTTTCATTTTTCTCCACTGTAACTTACTGTGCAGGTTTCTACCCTTCATAAGTTAATTTTGATAATTTTATTTTATTTTTTTTACCTTTGCACAACACTTTAGGGATGCAATAATTTTCTTTTCCTTAAAAATTATCCATCTCACTTAGATTTTCAAATTTATTTCTATAAAATTTTACATAGTATTTTCTTATAATTCTTACATTTTCTTATATATCTCTATTTTTATGTTCTGTGTTAATTTTTAATGTTTTTATTTGTTTTTTCTCTTTTTTGTCATTGGAACTGCCAAAAGTTTATCTATTTTATTTGTTTTTTGAGTGAACTTGCCTTTGATTTTCTTGATTATGTCTACTCTTCTGTTTTCCATTCCATTGATTTTTTCCCTGCATTATACTTCTTTCTACTTCTGTTGATATTTATTTTGTTGTTCTGTTTCTAGTTTGTGAATTTCATGCTTATCTGATTTATTTTCTAATGTATAAGAGTTTTAAAAGAATATGTATTCTTTTCTGTGGTGTATCTACATGTCTGTTAGATAAGCTTGCTAATTGTGTTTTTCAAATACTTCTAGTCTTGTTTTTGTCTGCATGGTTTGTCAACTTCTGAGAGAAATAGTTTTATTTCCATCCTCATGAACAGATTAACGTTGATTTTAAAAGCACCTGAGGCTGTGACTTCGATCTCTTGCCCTCTCATGCCCACTGTCTCACCCTTTGCCATGGTGTGATGCAGCAAGAAGGCCTTTGCCACGTGTGGCCCCTTGATCTTGGACTTCCCAGCCTCCAGAGCTGTGATCCAAATGCATTTCTGTTTATTATGAATTACCCAGTCTCAGGTGTTCTGTTATAGCAGGACAAAACAGACTAAGACAATGATTTTAATTTTGCTATTTTTTCCTCAAGTATTTATGTAGATATTTAAGTGAAAAGTTGGTGGAAGTTGTAATAGAATCTGTTAGCCGGATGCCATTAAAAACTCCTTTTGGTGAGTTATTAATAACTCCAAAAACATTGTTATTTTACCTAGAAGTGGTTTTACTAAATCATGACAATTCTTTAGATTTAATGAATCACAATGGTGTCATATTAATAACTCTACCTCTACCTTGGCATTCCACCTTGTGAACATGATAATTTGTGATCTTTGTCTGTTCACCTCCACCCAGATTGCATATTCTTCAAGGGACCAACTTTTTAATTCTTTTTAAAAATTATCTAGTCTAAAGACCCTGAGCCTTGTGCTAAAAAACGTCTTTTTATTTTTCTCTTTACTCTTTCTTATAACCAGTCCTTAAGAGCTAATGAAAGGTGATGTTCTCTTCCTTCTCTCCCTATCTCCCTTTCTTTCTTTTTCCTTTTTGATTATGAGGATTTAATTAATAGCATGATACCTTTATCTAGTTCAACATATCTTGCTAATTATCACTGACTTGGGTGTTATATTTTCAAGCTTTCAGTTTTCATTTTGATAATTTTCATATTCTTTTGTCTTCTACTTAAGAATTCATGACTCAGTCATATTACCTCAGTTGTATATGTTCTCATTATTATTTATATATAGAGAGAAGCTAGAATATGCCACAGCATGTATTATAAGCATTTTCCTAATTAATATTTAGTAATTATTATATTGAAATGTGTGATAAACACTCCTGTTTTATTGGTAGTTCTTCTATAAAGATTACCTCATATTTCTCAAATTAAGGTAAATTTATATTCTCCTGGGAATAAAAGGAATAATCACTATGAAATAGAAACTTGGATAGGATTTAAACCTGCCTCACTTGTTTGCCTCCCCAGATCATTACTTCCATTACGTTCTTTCCTATGCAAGACTCTACAATCAGAGTAGAACTCAATTTTGAAGGGCCAAAAGCTCATATAATTTTGATAGTTATTGTTGAGACAAAGAATATAAACTGAAAAAATACAAAAATTAGATGCAGAACTGTTTATATCAAGAAACCATAGCAAAATATAGATTTTTAAAAACTGATAAAAATAATAAATATTACAAAATTAAATACCTGCTACTTTGCTATAGTATTCCCCCCCCTAGATTTTTGGCTGTAAATTCTTTACTTTCTCTTCCTGTGACAATTTTGTAATATTTCCTATAGGAAGAATAGAAAGACAATTCACTCTTCTCTTTGTCATGATTGATCAATATGTGTTGCTGTTATTATTATTACTGATGGTTTAGAAAAAATTTTTCACCTTCACAAGTTGTTATTGTCATACCATGTCTTTCTAGGAGTGCTCACAGATGTGCTGGCTCTTCGTAGTAGGTCTTTGTGCCCTGTATTGTAAACCCAGGGGTTTTGTGTATTGCTTTCAGGAAGCTGGATTCTCATGAGATACCGGAACCTTCCAAGGTATGGGCATGGGCGTCAGGTGACACTGTTTGAATCCAGCATTACCATTTATTGGATGTTCTTAACCCTTGGTTATTTGACTGTGTCAGATAAGATTAGGCTCCTGAGTGCTTCCGAGGCAGTTTTTAAAAAAAATGTACATAAACTTTTTATTTTAGAATAATTTGATTTACAGTTTCAAGCCACTATTCATGTGTTTTCTCATTTAATCCCCTTAATATTGTGAGATGAGAATTTTGGGATTTAAAAGAGTATGAGACTATCACCTAAAGCGACAGAGCACATGTAGGCTGTAGCTTCACGCTGAAGGGACATTTGTGTTAATAGCATTTATGCCGCAAACGTTACTGGGGGAAGTAGCAATGGTTATAAGATCATAGTTGGAGCAATTTCTTTTTATGAGTTTAGCCATAAAACTCCTTGATAATTCATTTCTCTGTCTCGATTCTAAGGTGTCTAATAAAGTCCTAATCGGACGCTAACCCCAGTTCTTTGAGACTGACTCTCTGGGCATAGCAGAGCATGGCAGGGCTGAGCTGACCTGTTGAAGATTGGTTTCGTTAAGTGGCCACTGAGCGTAAGAAAGTGTCTTTGCCACTGACCATGGCCCATCTATCTTTTGATTTAATAACGTTCTCTTGATAGACCTACCATAACCCTTGGTGAAGGCAAATTAGCTTGAAAGTAGGAAAATATATTATTGGAATAAATCATCACCTACAGGGATGGTGGATATCTGTTCTCTGTTGCCTAAAATGCTATTAAACACTAATGGAATAAAGAGTGAGAGCAAAGAAAAGAATAGAAAAGTTGGCAGAGCCATTTGTTCCAACTTTTAAAAATTTTCTGTCATAAAACCACTGTGCTAAGATGTCTTTGCTATTAGTGGTGTAGCATAGTAGAATGAGCAAAGACATTGGAGTAAGATGGGACTCAGTTCAAATCCTGGTTCTGTTGCAACTCACTATATGATATTGGGCAAGATATTACAACTGTTGAAAGCCTTAGTTTTCTCATCAGTAAAGTGAGGATAATTGCAAGCTTGTGGGTTTGCTGCTGTTAGCATGGCAAATGTGTGCAAAGTGCCTAGTATATTATCTGGCACACGGTAATCATGTAACAATGTTAGCTATGTTATTATTTACATTGAGTTTGAAGGCTTCTTCCTTGTTAAAAAAATAAATGAAAGGGACCTATCAGTGTCTTATTGCAGTTGCAATGGACAAAGAGAACAAAGCAATCCACTGGTATATGTGGTAGAGTAGGAGGCCTATGGGGCTGAAAAGACAAAGATATAAGGAAAATTTTGTTAAGTAGGTATTTATGAATAACATGGTGTGATGGTTAATTTCATATATCAACTTGGCTAAGCCACAGTATTCCTATAGTTGGCCAAACACAAATCTAGATATTCTGTGAAGGTACTTTTTAGATGAGATTAGCATTTAAATCAGTAAAGTTTGAGTAAAGCAGATTATTTTCCATAATGTGAGTGGGCCTCATTCAGTTAGTTGAAGACTGACCTCCCCCGAGGAAAAGGGAATTCTGCCAGGAGACTGCCTCTGGGCTCGAGCTGCAACATCACCTCTTCCCTGGGGCTCCAGCCCACTGGCCAGCCCTGCAGAGTGTGGACTTGCCCCCACAATTGCACGCTCAATTCCTTAAAATACATACCTCTCTCTTCTCCCTCCCTTCATCCTATTGGTTCTGTTTCTCTGGAGAATCATAATAATATTGAAAAACATTAGTGAATATTATGGAGAAAGATAAATATTGATTTATGGGGACCTTTCAAGTTTATATAGGGTCATCCTGTTCAGTTGGAGCCCTGCCTCCCTTTGGCTTATGTCTCTTCTTTTTAGCCTCGTTTTGATTTTCAGGTTTGTTTGGGGCAAATATTTAACATCTTTGCTCAGTATTTTCCCTCTATGTCATGGATGATCATTAAAAGTGAAAAATAGCAAATATTAGGTAATTTGTAATCATTTATTGTGTGTGTGTGTGTGTATGTGTGTGTGTGTGTGCCCAGGCTGGAATGTGGTGGCATGATCATAGCTCACTGCAACCTTGAACTCCCGGGCTCAAGAGATCCTCCCACCTCAGCCTCCTGAGTAGCTGAGGCTGAGACTATAGGTGTGTGCCACCACACCTGGCTAATATTTAATTTTTTTTTAAGAGATGGGGTCTTGCTATGTTGCCCAGGCTGTTCTCAAACTCCTGGCCTCAAATGGTCCTCCTACCTTGGCCTCACACAATGCTGAGATTACAGGTGCAAGCCACTGTGCCCGGCCTATATATATTATTAAATATAGCAATCTTCTGGGGTAACTAAAAATATCCCTGTTTTAGAAATGAAAGAATAACAATACAAACAACGGAGTTTATTGAGTTCATGCTGGGCTAAACATGTCACAGAGGTTTTCTTAGTCCGTTTCATGCTGCTGTAACAGAATATCACATACTGGGTAATTTGTAAAGAACAGAAGTATATTCTTTCACAGTTCTGGAGCCTAGGAAGTACAAGATGAAGGTGCCACCAGGTTAGAGTCCAATCTCTCTGCCAAGATGGCTCCTTGAATGCTGTGTCCTGTGGAGGGTAGGAACATGTTCTCACATGGCAGAAGGGCAGAGAGAGTGAACCCACTCCTGCAGGCCCTTTTTCATAATGGTGTTAGCCCATGCTTGAGGGCCCATTAGGTCCCACCTCCCAACACTGTTGCATTGGGAGTTAAGATTCCAGCACATGAATTTGGAGGGGAGAAAAACATTCAAACCATAGCAGAGGTTATCTCATGTAAACCTTGTAGCAACCCATGGCATGGGTCCTTTTATTACTCCCGATTTATAGATGAGCACAATGAAGAAAGCATAAAATAAGGGACCGGGCTAGAGCTTAAACTTAGATCAGTTGATTCCAAAGGAGCCTGTGCTTTTTTCTCCCATGGAGAGGTATCTTTTTCATTTTTACCTCCTAGGTGGACAAGACTCATCTCTGAGTGTTTTAGTGGTTTAGACCTCTGTGCTGCTGTCATATTTCTGGAACTCAGCTAAAAGTCTGGTACTTAATTAGGACAGAGATCCAATGACTCTAGGCTGCAAGACTGTTGCCTTGCCCCTCCTGAGTTAAAGATTCTCGTTTATGGCTATTAATATTGAAAGGAATAAAATGTATCTTTGTATCCACCATCAATTTTTCCCTGTGTTCATGGTAGAACTGCAGGACAACTCAGGAGAAAATTTAAGGGAACTGAAGAAGGAGAGAAAGCAGATGATTAGAGAACTTAGGAACTATAGGGCTCTTAGAGAGCTTCTTATCCTTCTTCATTTGACAGTTGAAGAAACTGCGGCAGGAGCAGCATTTCTCAGCCTTTTGGCTAGTAGCAAGTGTAGTATCTAAGGTAGGGAGTTAAGTCACCTGTTCAAGGTATGTTAGACTGGAGCATCTAAAATTTAACGTGCACATCAAATCACTTTGTGTTTTATTGAAGTGCAGATTATGATGCTGTAGGACTGAGATGGGGCCCAGATGTCTGCATTTCTGACAAGCTCCCAGGTGAAGCTGATGCTGCTGGTCCAGGGGCTGCGCAGTGACTAGGAAGGGAGACTGGAGCATTACGACAGGTAGGATAGTGCAAGGGGAAGGAGGGAAGCAGGTGCTACAGTTTGAATGTGTTCCCCAAAATTCAAGTGTTGGAAACTCGATCCCCAGTGCAATGCTGTTGAGAAGTGGACCTTTAAGATATGATTAGGTCATGAAGGCTTTGCCCTCATGAATGGATTAGTGTTGTTGTCATGAGAATGGGTTTGTTATAAAAGTGAGTTTGGCTGTCCTTTGCACTCTCTGGCCACGTGGTGCCTTCTGCCATGTTATGATGCAGCTAGAAGGCCCTCACCAGATTCAGTCCCTTGATCTTGGACTTCCTGGCCTCCAGAACCATGAGCCAATTAAATTTATAATAAATTATAAAATACAATAAACTATAAATTACCCAGTCTGTGGAATTTTGTTATAGCAGCACAAAATGGGCTGAGACAAAATCTTGGTAGTGAGAAGTGGGGCTATCACCATACAAACCTGAGAATGTGGAAGTGGCCTTGGAACTGGGTAATGGGTAGAGGCATTGTGTGGGGGGGAAGTTTGTAGGCGAAAGCTAGGAAAAGACTACATTACCATAAACAAAGCATTAAGGGCGATTCCTGTGAAGAAGGCACAGAAGGAGGGAAGAGCTATAGGGAAAGTCTGAAGCTTGTTAGAATTTTAAGTGATCTCTTTTAAGTGCAAAGATTTGGAAAATTCTCAGCCTGGCCATGTAAAGAATACAAAAGTGTGTTTTGGAGAGAGTTCTAAAGGTGTGGCCAAGTGACCATTTGCCAAAGAGATTAACATGGATTGAAGAAAGTCAGGTTCTATTCATCAAGACAGTGGGAGAATGACCCCAAAGGCATTTCAGAGATCCTCGAGGCAAGTTAGGACCTTGAGGGCAGGGTTTCCAGAGAGGTGCCTGAGGGACCTCAGCATTCTCTGCCCTTCATACTCTGGGGACTCTGCTGCCCACATTCAGGTGTGGTGCTCCTTGGCTGCCCCAGCCGTGGCTCCAGTGGGCTCAGGTGTGGCTAGTGTGTGTTTAGGGTGAAAGCAGTAAGCTTTGGCAGCATCCACATGGTGTTCACTCTGCAGACACGCAGAGTGTGAGGGCTGTGGGGCCATGGCGGCTTCCATCCAGATTTCAAAGAATGTCACAGACAGCCTGGGGGCCCAGGCAGAGGATTGTTGTAGGGGCAGAACCACCACAGAGAGTCTCCAGAAGGGCAATGCCTAGTAGATCTGTGGGAGTGTGGCAGGCCCCAAGACCCTAGAACTATAGGGCCACCAACATGCAACCCCAGCCTGGGAAAGCTGTAGGCAGAAGACTCCAACCCGTGAGAGCTGCTGGCTCGACTGAGCCCAGCAAAGCCATAGAGCCGGAGCTGCCTGAGGACTTGGGGGCCCAACCCCAGCCCAGTGTGCCCAGGATGTGGGACAAAAAGATTATTCTCCAGTTTTAAGACTTAATATCTTTTCTGTTGGATTTTGGACTGACTTGGGACCAGTGACTCCTTTCTTCTTGCCTATTTCTTTCTTTTGTAATGGGAATGTCTATCCTATAGGCCTATCTTATCGTTGTACTTTGGAAGCATGTAACTTGTTAATTTCATAGGCTCCCAGTTGGAGAGGAATTTGCCTTGGGATGAATTGTTCCTTGAATCTCACCCATATATCAGATGAGACTCTGGACTTTGGACTTTTGAGGTGATGCAGGAACAAGTTAAGACTTTGGGGGCTATTGGGATGGAAAGAATGTATTATGCATGTAAAAAAGACAGGAATTTGGGGGGCCAGGGGCAGAATGCTGTGGTTTGAATGTATCCCCCAGAGTTCATGTGTTGGAAACTTAATCCCTAATGCAACACTGTTGAGAGGTGGGACCTTTAAGAAATGATTCAGTCATGATGTCTCTGCCATCATGAATGGATTAATGTTATTGTGGGAGTGAGTTTTTTATAAAAGTGAGTTCGGCTCTCTTTTGTGCTCTCTTGCCATTTGATGCCTTCTACCATATTATGACGTATCAAGAAGGCCCTCACCAAATGTGATCCCTTGATCTTGGACTTTCCAGCCTCTAGGACAATGAGCCAAATAAATTTATGTTCGTTATAAATTACCCAGTCTGTGGTATTCTGTTATAACAGCAAACAATGGACTAAGATGACAAGTTTTAATAGGTCCTTTATTAGGTGGTAATGGGACAGGCTCATCTGTAAAGTGTTTGTTAGTACGCAGATGCTCTCTCAAAAGCACTAATTTATTGATGATGATGTGATTTGGTAGTGTCTGAAATGATATCATCATCAATTGACACTGAGTAAATCACTTAGCCACTCAGAGACTCAGGCTCCCCATTTGTAGAATGGGAAAAAAATTTCTCCCTCTCTGGTCATTTTAAGGAGTCAGTGAGATAATATATGAAAACACATGGCCAAATGTGTCAAAGAGTGCTGATTCAATCACTTTTTAAAACAGCATCATAAAACTAGACCAGTCTAGTCATGAAATGGGCTATCTCAGGAAGCAATGAGTTGCCTGTCAGTGGAGGTATGCAAGTCAAGGACAATTAACTTCTTGGGAATCAGGGGTGAGAATCTTGCACAGGTTTTACTGCCAGACAGGAGGTTGATGTAAAATGAACATAATTTATGGAGTCCCTTCCAATTTTAAGAGTCTGTACAGACTGGCATCACCATTCTCTTTCCCTGGCTATTAAAAATGCAGGTGGAAAAATTGCTTCATTCAGCTGTAACACTATTCACCCCTCAACCCAAGATAGGGAAGCAGAAATGGACTTTATTTTGAGCATTTCGTTCCCAACCCTCAAACGGAACTATCTTCCTTTGAATTCTAAAATGGTGTCATTTCCATTTTATGAGGTTATCAAGGGCATAGCTCTCTTTAAAAATGGTACCATATGGAGTAGCTTCCTATGTGGTCTGATTTGAGGAGGGCAAAGGAAGACTCAGCTGCACCAAATTATTTTTCCCATTAGTCCTGCATCTTAAAATTCCTGGTTCTTTTTTCCATTTTTTTTTGGTATAGAGCTATCAAAATATGAATGTTCTGTTGGGTGACTAACACCTCAAGCCATCAGCAGTCCTTAATATCTTGGCCAGACTTGGTCCGGGCATCATGGTGTTACTATGGTGCTCATGAAAATGCGTTGCTGTAGGGAGCATCACTGGCTGGTGCCCCCAGCTGTCAGTGCTCTGGATCCTCCACTGTGTCTGCACACAGGCCTCTCAGTGAGTGACTGACCCTGGTGGTGGAACTAATGCAGGTCCCTTCCTGAGAGATGCAGGACTCCTCCAACAGGTGACTTCGACTTGAGGACTCACCATCAACCGCCTGAACATTTCTAGGAACTGGGCCAAAGTTCCAGACTCTTCCTACCCTATGTCCTTCGACCGGCACTGAGCCCCTGGTGTGGCAATACTCCTGGAGGGGACAACTGACCTCTTGTGTCAAGCTGACCACACTGGGCTCCTTCCATCCTGAAGGACCAGCAGTTTATTGTCACAGGAATAGGCACTTGTTCAGGATACAGATTTGCCTTTCCCTCAGCCAGCACCATTACCAGGGGCTTACAGAATGCCTGATCCACAGCATGGAATCCCACACAACGTAACACCTGGCCAGGGAGCCATCTTATAGCAGGAGTGGTCCCATGACCACGTATCACATACCAAATCCAGAAGCAGCCAGCCTCATAGAGTACTGGAATGGCCTCAAGGTGTGGCTGAAACACCAGCGTGGAGGTGACATTTGTAAAGAATAGGTGCCATCCCTCAGGCTGTAGCAGTGCATGCATTAAATCAGAGGCATGCATATGCTGCTGTGTCCCCTACAGGAAGAATGCAGGGGTCTGGAACCAAGGGGTGGACAGAGGAGTGGCTCTACTTCCATCACTCCCAATGATACACTCGGGGATTTTGTGATTCCTGTTCTCACAATTGGAAGTGCTGGTTCCCAGTGGGCGTGTACTTTTACAAGAGGTCACAACGAGGGTCCCAGTGAACTATAAGCTAAAATTGTTGTAGGGGCAGAACCACCACAGAGAGTCTCCAGAAGGGCAATGCCTAGTAGATCTGTGGGAGTGGGGCAGGCCCCGAGACCCTAGAACTATAGGGCCACCAACATGCAACCCCAGCCTGGGAAAGCTGTCGGCAGAAGACTCCAACCCGTGAGAGCTGCTGGCTCGACTGAGCCCAGCAAAGCCATAGAGGTGGAGCTGCCTGAGGACTTGGGGGCCCAACCCAAGTTGGGCACTTTGGACCCCTCGTGCCCAAGGGCTGGTCCGCAGGAAGAGGGCTGAGCATCCTGACGGGGTAACTGCCCCTGGGCAGCAGGAGGAGGTAGGCTGCCTCTGCACCGCGGGGCAGGAGGAATCTGCAGAACCCAGAACCCAGGCATCCACTCAGAGGCCTCCTCATACTCCCTTGCCCCATTTTGACTGTGAATGGACACATGGCACAGCTCCGTCCTGAGGAGAATATAACTGCCACCACCTCGGACCCGTCGGGAATGGAGGTCTGCATAGCATTGCCAGGTGAGCCGCCGAGCAGTGCTGAGGTGGCGGCCGAGGTAAGGGCCTTTCGAATGGAGAGTGGAGGAGGGAGAGGGCGAGAACAGGCATGGCTCGCAGACTAACTGCAGCAACGGGAGCGATAGTTCCTATTCCCAACCTCTCTCGTCCAAATTTGTCCTGAGGAAGAGCGACCGAGGCAATCCATGGAGGAGCTGCTTCCTGCATCTGTGTAGAGAAGCAGCTCGTGCCGTGCGATGGGGTGACTGTGGTGACCACGAAATGCACAACTCAGATCTCAGATCTCCTGCTGCAGGGAGAACATGGTCTGCCAGTCCCAGCTGCTCCCCCTCTGGATCCCCCCCACGTTCACGACGAGGCCGGTGTCCCCAGGCTGCTCCCTGTGGTACTAACGCAGGTCCTCCTGAGAGGCGCGGGGCTCCTCCGACAGGGGACTGTGGCCCAGGCCTGCCCCTCAGCTGGCCGGACCTTTCCGGGAACTGTGCTGAGACCAAGGCTCTCCCCGCCTGGCCCCTCCGTCCCCTCCTGCTTCCATCGGAAGACTCTCCTGCTTGTCCCTCCCCTTCCCCTTTCCTTGACGTGGGTGTTTCAGTTGCTTACACGTTTAATCCTGTCTCTGCGTCTGCCTCTCAAAAGACCAAATCTAACACATGCACAGTGCAAAATGATTGGCTTTTGACTCAGCCCTGGATTCACATCTTATCTCTGCCACTTTATTAACTATATGACCTTGTGTCATTCGGCCTTTCCTTATTTTCCTCCGCAATAAAAATATTTTTTACTCCCAAAGTTAGGGTGAATATTGAACGAGTTAGCATTTGAAGAGCACCTACGACGTGCCTCCTATAACAGGTCCCCGATTTGTTCCCTTGTCCTCATTGTCCTTTAGCAGGGCAGCGACAGAATGGGACCTAGACTGCGCAGTTTTGGTGAGAGACCGAGGAGGTGAGAGAGGAGGGAGTACCCAGCTCCACGCAGCAGGCCCGGCCCCCGGCTCAGGCCCCCAGGAGCCGTGGCGCCTGGGGCATGAGGATGCTGGGTACCAAGGGAGGGAAGGACGCGGCACAGAAGTGAGACCAAATTTGATAATTTTTTTTGCAGTCCAGCAGCCAGTTATATGTAATTCTTAGTGTAAAGTTTTTGAAAAGAACGTTCAAGGCGATCACAAGGCAGAGAAGTTCTTTCCGAGCCGCGCCGGCCAAGCTTGACCACCCCCCAGCACCCACCTGTGTCTCAGGGCCCTTCGGCGCCTCACACAAAGGGGCCGCGTGTCTGATTCACACTCTGGGGAGAGCAAGTTCATGGATCAAAAAACAGGACTCATGGCCATGGACGTTTCTGAAGAGCCCTGAGTGTTTAATTATCGTGAACAATTTAGTCTACTTCAAACGAAGTTTTCATAAACTCTGCATCCATCGGAATTTCTTGGCAATGTGGAGTAAAGTTTGCTATGGTGTCCCTGGTGTGACTGGGCCCCATTTACACTGGGCCCACTACCGGCACCGTCTGGGCCAGTCTGCAGAAGGGCCACTCCTTGTGAATTTCCTTCCTGCCTGTGCTTGGAGACAAGACAAAGGGAGGAGGACGGACGTTGAAATAGGGAGAAAGTGCACAGAACTTGAGTTCTGTGTGGCAGGGGCCTTTAAAGTTAAGCAAAAATGGGGATTTGAGCCCGTTCTCTCTGAGCTGATGTGAGGATTCAGCTAAGTGCAAGAACGCATGTAAAGCACAGAGAAAGTGGCTGGCAGGCATGTAAGTGCTCAATAAATGCTTACTGTTATTGGGAATAAGAGCAACATTATCTTTTCTGTATTGACCTTCCTCCTTCCTGTAACACTCCCTTCTCCCCGACCCCACCCAATCTCACCTGCCCTCTTGGCTGTCTCTGGCAAGTCTTTCTGACGTGACCCAGACCACCGTGATAGTTTCTTTGCTTAATGTGGTCAGAACCTGTATCTCCCCCCTCACTGGGCACAGACAGCATTTTGCCTTGGATTCTGCCCCAGGCACATACCTTATCTCCTTTTAGGCAGTGGAGGTCATGGTTAGAGCACGGGATGAGAACCCGGAATGACTGGGATCTCATGATTTACTGGCTATGTCTTTCCGAGCCTCAGTTTCCTTATCTGTAAAATGGGAAACTATAATTTACCTCATACATTGGTTGTGAAGATTTAGAGATGAATATACAAAGCACCTGGTACACAGGAAGGAAATTATTTTATTATTAATTTGTTATTTTATTTCTCTTTGTATCTTTCAGAGGATATAGCAGGAAGGACATACTATTCACTTAAGAAATATTTGAAATAAAATTGAATTGTGTTTTTGCAACCATTTTAAACATAAATATTGTCATGAAACTAGTATTTCCCTTAGTTTCCTGGGTGTAAGAATCCCTTGGAAAATCTGATTCGGTAGGTCTGGAGTAGGGGATTTTAACACGCACGGCAGGGTGTTCTAATATTTACACCACTTGGGAAAACTGCTGTAAAGTAAACGCAAATGATGCTTAAAACCCTCAATGATTATGTAAGTATGTGCGAACTCATACCAGCCTCTTATTAATAATGAATGACACATTGCTACCCAATTGATTTGGACAAAGCAATCGCCTGAAAAGGTCAGTATGGTGGGTAAGTCTCATTGCCGTCTAGGTACCATCGAGTCTGAGCCACGAGCAGCTACAGCGGATACCTTGTCTCTAAGTGGGCTCCAGGTACATTTTCTTAATTGAATGAAATCCAAAATTTCAATTTATTCCAAGGCTGCATAACATGGTAATTAGAAGCCTAGTTACATCGATGCCCTGAATGGAGCTCCCAGGGCTGTCTCGCAACAGTCAAGAGGTCTGAGCTGATGATTACCAGCACTTCACTGTGGCCATTGCCAGCCTCAGAGCTGCCCCCGTGTTAGGCGTTGTTAGCAATGAAGAGACAACCTCTTGTGAAAGCAAAGAGGTTCTTTTACACGGTGTTGGCTTCCTTTTCATTCATCAGTCCACAGTGAGATGGTTTTAATGAGGCACAAGCTGGGCTGAGATCAAAATGAAAGTAGATAGGCCAAGGGCCCATGGGAAAGAAAACAACACTCAGCCCAGGGCAGCTCCCATTCTGCAAGAACAGTCTTGAAAGAGCATTTGCAGTTTTAAGAGCAGACTTGAAATTTAAGCTCTATCTATTTCTGGGCAGTAAAGGAAGTAGCTTTAGAGATATCCAATATATCTTAATATTCAGATAGATTCAAAACTAATAGACAACACCATCTGAAATATTCCACAGGATGTAACCCAAGCAAAGTAATTACAGAAAACCAAGCAGCACTATGTGTGCTCAAGCCTCAAAATCAAGTTCAGAAATCCAATAGGCTGGTTTTTGAGCTCTTGGAATAGGCTGAAGGACCCAGAAAGCAAGGATCTGTGTATCTGAGTTGCACATACTGCCACAGAGCACGCACTGCCTGACATCACTCCCTATTGAGAACATTCCTTCATTTCTACGTCTCAAAGTGAACAATGTTATCTCCAGTAGACACCATTATATTACTTGGAAAAAAAAGTGAAGGCCTCTCCTAACCCACTGAATAAATGTTGGAGAACAAAAGTCTCCAAATCTGCTTATAAAAATGTTTTGAAATACTGATAGTAGTATTGATGTCGCTCTTTAGGTGGTCACGTATGAGATTTGGTTGTTAATGAAGCATCTTATTTATGCTAAGAAAAGTCATACATGTGAGTGAAGGTGGCCTGCAAGTTGAGACATTGTGTCATGGAGACTCCAGTTGGGAGCAGGTTCCAGGATGTGTTGTGTTTCTAGACTGGTCTGTGATGTCAGGATCCTAAGATAGTGAGTTCATCCAGCTGACTGCCCAGACAGCCTTGTCTCATGGTGGCATTCATGCAATAAAACAAGTTGATTTTTCTGTGGTTTAAAAAAAAAGATTTAAAAAGAAAGGCAACCCAGTGTTGCTGATAGAAGTAAAGAGAAATTTGAGATCAAAGACAGTTTAGTTCATAACTAGAAAATAGAAGTTTGGGGTAAATCAAGCAGTGGAATGTGAAATTCAGCAGTGACCTGGTTCTGGGAATTTAAGCAATTCACCATATACTCTCCACAGAAAGAAGGAAAAAAAAACACTTTGTGAAACAGTTTCAGCTGGTGTCTCAGCTAGTATGAAAATTGCTCATCAACTGAGAGATAAAATTTTGGTGGAAATTGAAAAGACAATTTGTGGTGTGATGATATGCACACGAAGCCTGTGCCTGTGCAGAAAACTGATTGGGGTGAAATCCAGAAATTTCTATAATTGAAATCCTGGGGATTTGTGAAAAACTAGATGCTTAACTTCCAAATGGATTAGGTATCTGAAGAAGTTTACATCTATTTATCTACCTATCTAGTCATTTACCTGTCTATCATCTATGTGTGTATGTATCTATCACCGATCATCTATTATCTGTCTATGTATCTATCCGTATCAATCACTTACCTGTCATCTGTGTGTGTGTATGTATCTGTCGTCTGGTATCTACTTGTCATCTGTCCATCCATCCCATTATTCTTTTTTGAAAAAAGCAAGGATGCTGTTTGTCAGACATTGTGCTTGGAGGAGGGATATGGACTTTAGGGCGGCTGTAGACTCCTGGCAGAAGAGGTATAAAACACATCGCCATGAACAGAACACTTATTACGGAATAAGGGTGGGCCTGGTAAAAAATCGGAAAGAAAGTAACCCTAATGGTTTAGCTCTTCTTATCCACTTTTCACTCACTCTATTTTTGAGCACTAAGCAATTTGACAAGTGGGCAAATCTACTCAACCTTATTCCTTGTTTGATTTCTTTTCTTCCCAAATATTTTTCAAATAATCTTTGATTAATTAGCCCTGTAATTATATGTCACAGAGTAGCTTGTCTACAACATATAGAGAACTTATACAGGAATGGAAGGAGTAGTTGGTACCTTGGTTTTCTGTGCCTTTCTGGTGGCTCTAAGGGCTCTTTCTTGTTGCTGAGTGTGCTGTCCATGTGGATGAGAGGATCACCATGGGGGATGATGGTTAAAATGGCTTTAGAGGGAGGGTCTGGAGACTGGGACTGGCTTTCTGTCTTTCAGGGTCTCACCTTATTCCACTCTTCAGCTCCTTTTCTTACACTCATAACAATAATAGCAAACTGTGCTATAATTGGCAAAGTTATTAAAGAGCCTTTCCTATATTAACTCACTTATTGGTTATAACTACCCTAAGAGGTAGATGCCATTATTATTTCCATTTTACAAATAAGGAAGAGGTCCAGAGAGATTAAGCAATCATTCAAAATCACACAGCTCATAAACCGTATAGCCTGAACTGAAAACCACACAGTCTGGCCCAGTCAATAACCACACTGCCTCTTGCACCAACAGTGGCCAGATGAGGCAAATGTCCCTCCTCTGCCAAATCCTCACTCACTGGTGCATGTGACAAGAGACTAGGGTGGTCTTCCTCCCAATGGATCTTCTATTAAATATTGAATTTCCATCTCCATTTCATTTGATTGACTCATATGTTAAAAAGGCAAATATCGTTACAAGCTTTACAGCACATCCC
>RJWJ010001217.1:130307-143460 GCA_004363605.1 Indri indri | reverse complement strand
CTCAGGAGTTCGAGACCAGCCTGAGCAAGAGCGAGACCCCGTCTCTACCAAAAACAGAAAGAAATGAATTGGACAGCTAAAAATATATATAGAAAAAATTAGCCGGGTATGGTGGCGCATGCCTGTAGTCCCAGCTACTCGGGAGGCTGAGACAGTAGGATTGCTCGAGCCCAGGAGTTTGAGGTTGCTGTGAGCTAGGACGCCACGGCACTCGCCCCAGGCAAGAGAGTGAGACTCTGTCTCAAAAAAAAAAAAAAAAAAAAAAAAAAAAAAAAAAAAAAATATTAATTTCTTGTTTAATTTTTAATCAAGACTTTTTACAAAAGAATTCCAACTATTTCCCCCTACTTTATTATTGTATAATTGACAAGTTATATATACAGTATACGATGTGATGTTTTGATATATATATTAACACACACACACACTGTGAACAATTTATATATATTAATACTTGTTAATGTTGCCAAAAACTCAAATTTTCACTGCCTTATTCTGGTGACCCAAATGAGAGCTATTGAAGTAGTTCATTAAATCATAGTAGTACAAACCTGGAGGGCAGCTGTGACCAGGCTCCACATTAAGAATCAATATACTAAAATACTAACAGACATTCCCAAAGAATGGTCTTTAAAGTACTGTATATAGTACACAATACTGAAAATCTAGATGTCCATCAATAGGGGACTGGTTCAATTGCATTAATAAAGTGGAATAATAGGCAGTCTTTAAAAGGAATACCAGAGACCAATATGCATTAACATGGTAAAAATATTTTAGATTATTAAGTTAAAAAGGTAAATTCATAGCAAATCCAATTTTTCCTGTGTGTGAGGGGAAAAAAAGTATGCAGGTAAATATCATTTTGTCTGGGACCTAGTAACCTTCCAGAGGTATGTCAAACTGCACCTCTGAAAATTAAGACGAAGGAGTTTTGCTCATTCTGACTGCATTATTCATCCTCTTATCATTGTCTGATTCCTTTTTTTTACAATGTATTTTACTTTAATAATCAAAAACAAATAAAAATACATGTTTTTTTTAATCAATAAATTCTTGTTACCCAATGAAACATGGGAAGTCCTAAGAGAGGGAACACATTCTCTTTTGTTTCCTAGCTTGTATGACTAGAGTACTGTAACACTAAAAAACAAACAAAAAATAGAAAAGAATAAATGACCCCAAAACTTGGCATCACTGCAATAACTATTTTCTTCCCCTACAATCTTTAGAAAATGTCTAAAGACTGAATATAATACATCAAGGCTTTTCATTCAGGTCAGTGCACCTTATTAAAAATAAATGCCCATATACAAATTAAAAGAACAACCTTCTGATCCATAAGCTAAAGTAAATTCATCCAGCTGCGTAAGCCAAAAACCCCATGAATCATTCCTCCTCCCTTCCTTTTCCAGTCCATCTGCAAGCCCTGCTGGCTTTATACTTCCGGTACAGATTTCCATTATCTCCACACCTCTCTGCCCCTGCTGCTGCAATCCTAAACTAAGCTTTCTCTCCAGATCCAGCTCTCACCTTAACTAGTGCAAAACAGACTACTAACTGGTCTCCACTTCTGCCCACTATGTTCCACAGAGCAACCATAACCAGATCATGGCACCTCCTGGCACGAAATCCTCCAGTGACTTTGCATTACATGTACTGTTCAATCCTGATTCCTGTCATGGCTTGCAGGGCCCAGTGTCATCTAGCCCTGGACCCCCCTCCCCTTTATTCAACTTCAACCTAGACTCCTTTCCTGCTTACCCACTGTTCTTCGGCATCCTCACTGGCCGTTCTGCCAAGCCCATTTCCATCTCAGGATCTTTGCACTTGCTAGTTCCTCTGTGTAAAACACTAGTCCTCCAGATCAAATGCGCTTGGCTTTCTTCCATCATGAGCTTAAATATCAAGTCCTCAGAGAAGCTTTCTTTGACTAGCCTTATCTAAAGTGACCGGCCCCAGTCCTTCTCTCACATTATTCTAGTTTGATCACTACTTGAAATAAATAACCTTATCTCACTCAATTTCATCTTTCTCTCTCCATCCTCCCCAATCAGAATATAAGCTGCATGAAATCAAAGACATTGCTTTTCTAGTTTAGTAGAGAGCAATGCCTAGCACATAGTAAGTACCCAATAAATATTTATTAAATGTATCAATAATATAATTGTCAGTTTATTTAGTCTCTTTTTAAAGCAATTCCAAGGGCATAGACATTAATAAAGGTACAGATATCAGTAAGAGGAAAAATCAATACATTTTATTGCTAGAAATTTAAACATTGTTTTTACAAATGGCATAAATAACACCATTTTAAAGATACCTGCTTATGATACAACTGAGGAAAAGAACATAAAACTACATTAGCTGGGAAGAGCACAGTCCTTTATCTGACGGTACTAACATATTTGAAAATTTTAATTAGCATTATTTGGCTTGTAGCAAAGAAAAAAAAATGAATATACTGCATTTATTTTACATCATGCTACTCAGTGACAAGAAGTTTAGGTCAAAGGGTTAACTTGGAGTTTCCTTCCAGAGTTAAACTAATGTCTACCTTGACATCATTCATGTTTTCATGTGCTTGTTCTGGTTAGTTCCCATCTCTGGCTCATTCCCCAACTGCTAGAGAAGGGCCTGGTATGTGTCTCTGAAGCAAAAGAACAAAGTATTTTTTGCTCTGCAACAAGTTTCAGTCTTTACACTGACAACAGAAATAAATATGTCAGCCAATTCTATAAAGAAGCTTTATAAAAATACCAGGCTCATACAAAAAGAAGAGTTTGGTTTGGATAGCTACTATGCTTTAGAGTTAAAGCAGAACAGGGGGAAGAGAAATCCAATGACCATGCTAAATCAAATATCTACCTACTGTCGTTACATCTTCAAATCACTAAATGTTCTCTCTGAAGTAACCAGTTTACAACACTGATCCAGCTACTCCAAGCAAACTTAAAATTCTACTTGAGCTAAAACATCTGTCACTAATATTTTGTAACATGCAGGATTCATTATATCTTCTCTGGATTTTCTTTTAACTCTGTGCATCCTTATATGCAAAATAAACAGGTATTAGTAGGCAGAAAAGATGGCCTGGTTGGTACATTGTATCTGCGAATAGAATTTAATTTAGGAGTTTGATCTGTAAACTGAAAATAAAATCTATTCAGTGGATGGCTAATAAGAAATAAGATTAATACATGCAAAAAGGCTTTGTAAATCACTAAGAACTATTAAAAGTTATCATTAGTAGCCAGGCACTGTGGCTCATGCCTGTACTCCTAGAACTTTAGGAGACCAAGGTGAGAGGATTACTTGAGGAAAGGAGTTTGAGACCAGCCTGGGCAACATACAGAAACTCTACCAAAAACAAAAACACAAAAAAATTAGCTTGGCATGGTGGCATGCATCTGTAGCCCTAGCTACCGAGGAGGCTGAGGAAGTAAGATCACTTGAGCCCACGAATTTGAGGTTGCAGGGATTTATGTTTGTGCCACCATACTCTAGCCTGGGTATGACAAAACGAGACCCTGTCCCCTCCCTCCGAAAGTTATTGGTCAGTAGACTTTCAAATGAATGCCAATCCTAAGAAGATTAACTATCACTGAAAGTTTCAAAGTAGAAAAAGACCCAGATTATAAAAATTTAGTGGCCAAATTTAGCACGCGCAAGAGAAAAAGGAAACTTTTTATCCTTATCTCAAACCAGTTACTTAATAGTAAAATGAAACAATGCATTCAAAAGATACCTGAAGCTGTTACTTTCTAGGTCTAAGTCAATCAGATAGTAAAAGGGGTGTGTAGATGTGTGTTCTTTATTAAATAGTAAAACCACTGCTTTGTGATGCAATTAACTTAATTATATAATGGCAATAGCTAGTCACAAGGTCACAACTATGTCAAACGTTAACAATAAGAACGAGCATTTTTGCCAAAACCAGCCCATCAGATCTCATGGAGTAAGAGATCATTTTGCTCTTACACTAACATTCTTTGAAACTGATTAATTAGCTTTAAAAAGTATGAATAATTTCTCATGAGTATGAGTAATTTACTCATCTTCTGATAAAAATGACATTTTAGAAAATATAATTTATTCTGGCATCTAAAAGAATCCAAACCACCTCAGTGCACGTCAAGGAACATTAAGTCCAAGGATTGTGTGTAGCTGTTAATTTTACCGGATTTGTAATATCTGCAAGTGGAGAAAACTATAAGATCACAGCAGTGTTTCTGCTAAAGCTACTGTCATAAAGTCATGAAAAAGCCAGATTTATGACAGTTCCATTTGTGAACAGAGATCTGAGAGAAAGGCAGATGTTTTACACCGAAGCCCCACCAACAGACTCACATGCCACTCACAGTGACCAGTAGTGGCTCACTATATAATAGCAGTTAACAATGACAAAGGGTATTTGTCTTATGTGATCTTTTTTGCAGATCAACAGGAGGTTCTAGAATTCTGCTTTCAAAGTCTGTTATTTCCCAGGGCTAGAACTGGCCTCAGTAGCTAGCCTTAAAATGAGGAAACTAAATCCAAGAGCTTAAGCTGTAGTTTCCCAAAACATGAAATAGGTAGGTATCACTTCCCAACATTAATAACATTAAATCACAAGTAAATATGTGATCCCTTTCCAAATCTCTTTCCATTCTTCTGATAACATCACCTAAAATGTGCTAGTTTCCTTAACAAAGAGAGCAAGCCCTCAGGCTCAGAGCCAGCACAGGCAAGAGCAACAACATAAAATTAAATAATCTTTTCACTGCATTTATTTTTACATTTACCATTTTTTATGGTAAACAACACCAGTTTTCCTCTGTATAGTTCCATAAGGTTTTCTTTATACATGGATTTATTTAAATAAAAGTAGTTTAATTTAAAGAAAAACATAAGTAGACTTAAGTCAGCAAATAATAAAGCTGGACCGCAATTAAGGTTTGGGAAAAGGTAGCTGAGCCACATGTCACTACTCAAGCCTTGCTCAGAGACTCAAGCTGAGCCACAAGGTGAATAAGTGGATCAGCCCAACTAATCGAGGCAAATACTTCAATGGCTGACATCTGAGCAGGGTTTCAATTCGTTATACAAGTTCTAAATGTGGTACCTGTCCAAGCTGAATTAACATCATTCATTATTCCCCCTAAGTAAGATCACCCCTATGTCTGCAGAAAAGACAGAGAGAGAGAAATTAAGGTATTTTTCATAAACAAACTCACCAAGACAGCAGAGCACAGAGCAGTGCAAATGTGCAGTCTATCGGCATCACGGGTCACGGGAAGTTCTCCCAGCATACAACCCCATATAACCCCAAGAGCACCCCACAAAGTTATCCATCATCCGATGCTAATCCCACTGTTCAGATCCAGAGTAAATGCAAGTAAATAGTACCACAGTTTATGTTATTCAGTAGCCAGTTTAGGCCCAACACATTTATCACCAAACTAACTGATCAACTTGGATTCTCACTTCAGAAGAATGGTGTTACTGGCCCTAGGGAATGGCACCATCTCAGCTCTCCTTCATACTTAAAAGTTTTAAAGGCAATTAATGTGACATTTCCAGCACATAATACAAAGATTTAAAAATCGGTTTAAAAAATAGGGGCCTCCTTTCCTGCCATCCTTGCTAGACTCAACAAATCTCTTAGTGCAGATATGTGTCAGTCTGTCACTATGCCAGCCCCTGGGAGCACAAAGCAGCAGCTCCACGAGAGGGGACTCTATTTGCTGTGAAAGCAATGCATCCTGGCCAGCGGCATGTCAGAACCAGCCTGGGGAGCTGTTTAAAATGCAGATTCCTGGGTCCTATCTCTGGAGATTCCCATTCAGTGGGTCTGGAATGGGCCTTGGGAAGCTGCCCACTTAAGGAAGCTCCCCTTTGATTCAGATGCACAGCAGGTTTGGGATCTACTGATTCAAATTACATTTTTAAGTCTGAAATTAGCAGTAGGAAACATCTTGCTCTTAAAAATACTGAGTAACTGAAGAGAAATATGAGGCATGCTGAAGTATTTCAAAACATTAAAACAACATCAAGAAAGTATGGTATTACTATGTAGTTCCAAGAAAGAAAGCAATTTATGCTATGAAAACAATCAGACTATAAAAAACTGGAAATGCCAAAATGACATTACGAACACTCACCATCACTTCTCAAATGGAAATTCTGGTTAATCATTAATTCCCCAAAAGGCAGCTCAGCTAGCAAAAAAGTACAGGTCCTCTTACCACTCACCAATTCAGAATAATTTTACCACCATTAACTGATTTACAAGCCTTGCTGCCATTGTAGCATCTTTTCCTGTCCTGGAGGCAGTAGTTTTAAAGGAACTGCCTTGCTGGATTTTGTAGCAACTGCTCATTTATTCATAAAACTCACAGATGAATGCCAGCAATACATGAATTCACAGGAGACTGCCCATACATTTTTACCAATTTCATCGAAAGATAAGAAAATACAATCCCTCCCTTGCTGGGTATGTTTTTCTTCTAACGCTGTAACAAACAAACTACAATGGTCGCTTGGAAAGATTCTTAATTTGAAAACAGTCTGTGTTTTTAACCATGGAAAATAAGAATGCAAGAATTGGCTTCCTGGAACTTCAACAAAAAAGGAAGAATTCCAAAAATATTCTTTCCTGTCACAACCCCTGACCCCAAAAGATAGATGAGACAGTGTCAGCACTGGGGAATGGCTCTTGGTCCTGGGGACCCTGCCCACCTCTCCTTCCTTCCAAGTGAGTGGGGTGTCACTCCAGCGCCCCCACATGGTCCCTCCTTCCACTTCATGCGGTTACGCTGTCAACCTTCCCATCCAACTCCGAATCCCTTTCCAATTCCACCAGCCTTCTCTTCCACTGCTGCCTCAAAGAGGGAACTCCTACATTTCCCAGCAGAATCCTTCTCTCAGAGCATTTGGCCCGCATCTTTATGCCAGGGACTCTTCTCTCACTTACATCTTTAATATTTTCCTCACCAACAGAGGAATCACAGCCCTCCGCCCAGTGGCTTTGTAAGTCACATCTCAGCCTAGCCACAGAAGTCCTTGGGATATGTGAATCTTGCATATACCTTCCCATTTACATGTTTAAAGTTACCACCTTCCCTTTGTCATTCAACAAATAGCTTATTACGAGACACTGTGCTGGGACTGGTAGAGAGAAAACATAGAAATATTATTTTAAGAAACTTTTCCTTACTCATACACTGACATTCTAAAGAGGAAAACAGAGGAAGATTTTAAAAATCCACTCTACTCATCAATTCTCTGGAGCACCACTGAGTCACACAACTCTGATTCTAAAACATATGCAACAGGTCTCCCTCCTCCCCCACATCAAGGGAAGGTGACTGATGGGCAATGAAGCCCTGTGAGCTAGTCCCATTCTGCCTTTGCACTCTCCTCATCCCCACATGGGTACATCAGCTCTGGCCAATGGGGATGCATGCAGCACATTCCAGACAGCCTGGAATTGCCTGCCTCAGGTTAACCCTGTTGCCAACCTGGGGCCACCAAATATGGTTGCTCGGTATACAAACTGTGCAGCCACATGTGCCAGCCCTGTCTATCACCATCAAAACACTTCTAATTTTAATGGATCATAGGTGATTTTTCAAAATATTTTCTATATTTTCCACAATGAACATGTATGCCGTGTCTAAAAATTGAAAAAAAAATTATGATGGGAAAAATAATCCATTCTACTCTCTAAAACCTAACATGAAGGGTATTTTCTGTAAGAAGTCGTCTCTGAGTTATTCATCAAGAAGTAATCTGTGTTCCTCCTATCTTAAGACCTTGGACTGTTTTATGACTTTAGACACACACCTTCCTATATCTACAGCTGTATCTTTATCTCTCTCTCATGTCTACTATGTGCTAGGTATTGTATTACGGGCTCTGCCCATGTTACTTAATTTGATCCCCACCAGGAACCTATGAAGTTGGTATTACCATCTCTGTACTATAACAAATGAAGCCAAGATTGGATAACTTGCTCAAGGCAAAGAACTAACCTATGGCTCTTGCAGGCTTAAATTTAAATCCAGTCTAGTCTGGCTTCAAAATTTTAACTCCAAAATACTTGGCAATTGACTAATTGCCTTTTCTAACTCTAGCCTCTGAAAGTCTTAAGCAGGTAGATAGTATCTTATCCATCTTTGTACTCACTCTGGTGACTACCCCAGGGCCTTGCCCAGAAGCAGGAACTCAAAGATTTTCAAGGTTAAATAAACGATTTATTCCTTGGGGGGGAAAAAAAATGGTGGGATGATTATAACAGTGTAACTCTTAAAACAACAGTACTCCAAATAGCAAGCCCTATAAGTTCTAACTTCAAAATGTATGTTAAAGCTGTGCAGACTACCTAGCTCTATTGCCCCACCTCACTCTCACTCCAGTGTCACCTCTTGTTTCTGAACTATTCTCCCTGCTTCTACTCCTCCCAGCAATCTATTCTCAGCAAATCAACCAGTGAAATGGAACTACGCTACTCCCTTACATAAACCCTCCAATGCTTCCAAGCTGCTTCTTACCCTGGCCTGTGAATGATCAGGTCCTGCCTATAATGCTAGATTCCTCTAGTTTCTACCTCCCTTCACTAACTACTCTCCAGCCACACTGGCCTTCAGGTCTGTGTGTTGGCTGTTCCCTCTGTATCGACAGTTCTTACTCCAGATCACTGCCTGAGCTGCTCCTTCTCATCACTTAGGGCCCAGTGTCACCTCCTAAGATGCTGTCTTTAAACACTCTAAGTACAGAAAAACCCCACTGTTACTCTGTTTCAAGCTTGCATTTGCAGTAGTAAGAGCAATGAAGAAACAACTTACAGTTATTTAAAAAATGTATCTAGTTAGTTTGCCTGTCTCTCCAATTAGATTGCAAACTCTGTGGAAGTAGTAATCTTAGTGCCTGAAACAAGGTGGGCATTCAAATACTTCTGATTTGCTATTGAAGCAAACTGGGCATAAAACTAAGTTTTAGAAATCAGAATCTTATCTTAAACACTGTAGGTGGCATTTCGACAATGCCAAATAATTTTATTTGGACTCTTCAACGATTAACACTCAAAATTTAGAACTACTGAACTTAGAAGTTTCAAAATCACATTTCCTTTAAAAAAAAAAAAAAGCCCACATGTCCATGTTGTGAGTGTACATATAATTTTATTTTTTAGTGTTTTTAAATTAAATTATTTAATTTTTTAGAGACAGGGTCTTGCTCCATCACCCAGGTTGGAGAGTGGTGGTGTAATTATAGTTCACTGCAACCTTGAACTCCTGGGCTCAAGTGATCCTCCTGCCTCAGCCTCTCCAGGAGCTAGGACTACAGGTGTGTGCTGCCACCACTGGCTAATTTTTCTTGTATTGTAGAGATAGGGTCTCACTATGTTGCCCAGGCTGGTATCCAACTCCTGACCTCAAGTGATCGTCCTGTCTTGGCCTCCCAAAGTGCTGGAATTACAGGTATGAGCCACCAGGCCCAGCCTTGTATACATAAATTTTAAAACCCACTAAATTCACAACCAGGGACTCTAAAAGCAAACAAACCTGTAACTAAACTGATGAAATATTTCACGAAAGATTTTATAAATTACACTTTCCCCATCTAATTTCAATAAAAACCAGAAAATGAACATCACTTTCAATAAAAATAAAAAAATATCCAACATCTGATAGGTATTAACTCATTCAATGAATTAGAAAGCCTACTTCCTGATAGGGGAGGAATATTATGCCCTACCCTGCCATCACTGCCCTTCAGTTTAATGCTGCTTTACCTTCTAATAATGATTTTTTAAATGGTTAAGCACTTACCATAATGTGATTGAAATGCCTGCGGTTTGACAACCTGATTACAGTCGTTACATACCACCAAGTAGAAATCATCATGGGCTGGACAAAAACCAAATATTGGCATGTCTGCAACAAAGAAACAGAGTATCACTCACTCATCTGGTTCTGACTGATATAAAACCATTTGGGGGAACAATACTTTCTACAGGAGTTGCCTTATTATGAAGTGCACCAGGACAAATGTCACTCCAGGTTAAAAGTAACTGATGTGGCACACCATGAATATTAAGAGAAGAATCAAATCAGGCTTATAGAGGCACTTTACAAAGAATTGAAATAAAGTACACCAAAAATCATCATTATGAAGTGAAATAAACAAATCTATTAAAATGTAAACAATGAATACATTTGCACAATAAAGCAACATCAGATGAACTCTACCAAGAGTTATGAGGAAGAATCTACAACTCTATAAAATGCTTAGCAATTCACAAACCTACACCATTCTAATAGTTTTATCTGTTTAACTATGCATTCCATTCCAGCCATCTGGTCCCTCAGTTCTACACAACAGTTAAGAAAGTTAGCACAGGTTTCAGTTAAGAAAGGGAGCACAGGTTTCACTGAAGAGTAAAATGCTGGTTTTGCCAGCATGTAATACAAGAAAATTATTCTTATACTTTTTTTTTTTTTACAGGTCACTTCAGTACAAATACAGCATTTCACACATTAATCTTAGTTTGGTTACTGGAATAGGGTAGGATACAAGTGGCGGGTTTTTCCCCCCCAAAAAATAAGAAGTCAACTTAATTAAAAATGAAACTAAACTATCTGCATATACATGAAAACTGAAAGTAACTTAATACTTGGTAAATATGGTTAATTAAAAAGTCCCAACCAGGAACAATTAATTATGAACAATAATCTAAGGAACAGAGCTAAAAGATCAGATTCAGAATCTAGACTTTTAAAATATTTCAAAATTGGTGATTTTAAACAAGTATTTTATACTACATGCACTATTCAGAATATCTGCAATGAGTGGATTATTTAGCACATTTCAGTTAAGCAAATGTTTGAGTAGACCAAATACTGCATTTGTGGGGGGGGAGAGATTAAAAAGGTGATTAGCATCTGCTTTCTTTCCTATAAAGATTTAATTTCACACTTTCTCCAGCTTGAGTGATCCTGGTGGTTTTTAAAGGGAGAAGAAAATGCCCTAAGGAGATGTCAAGTGATGATAATCTCTAAAACATCAAATTACTAATCTAATGTCTACACACAGCTACAGCTCAGATTTTCTTAAACAGTTTCAAGTACACTGAATTGCACAGATAGCCATAATTCTGAAATGTACTGAGGCCCAACATGATTCTGGAATGCAGCTGAGCATCAAGTAGTTTCTATGTGCTATTACTTCATTTTATCCTCACAATTATCTAGGGGAGATAGCATCACATCCCCACTCTAAAGAAGAGGAAACTGACTCACTGAGAGTAAAGTACTTTGTCTAAGGTCAATAGCTAGGATTTGATTCTGACTCATGATGTGGTTTGGATTTGGTACCTCTTGAAGACCAGAGGAATAATGACTTCTAGACATCCCTTCCAGATTCCAACATCAACAAACTAGAATGTCAGGGCTGAACATTTCTGACTGCGTAAACTGATTAGAGAACGTAAGAAGATTCGAGTAGACTGCTGACTTCTGTGACTACGCTTATTTAATGAAAACGAAGAGCCAAACAATATGTTATTTTCCTTGAAAGCATGCCCACATTGAGTTAAATATAGTACATGTAAGAGAAGGGGAAAGGTTATATCCACACAATGATATACATGTAATAAGCCATTTTTCATGATTATAGTTTCTTGACATGACATTTCACTCTAAAAAATAAAAATTTAAAGTATTTTACTATAAATTTCATATACCCCTATGCTAAATGCCTCTGATACAAGACTATTAATAAGGAAAATCCAAATTGCAGAAATGCTGTAACATTCATAATTTATAACTAAAAAGTGTGAAATAGGTACCCAATCAACAGTTTCATTAATAAAATCAACTCAATTTTCTTAATGAAATAGCAGTTAAAATAGCATTAAATAAATGGTCTTACTTTAGTTTGAGGGCTCTCTTTAGTTTGATGTGATTTCTGTGGTTTCCCACGGTGCTCAATGTCAAGCAATATTGTTTAAAATATATCGCTTTGCCAGATACTTCTGTGGACTAGCCCTCTACCCCTTTAAAAATAAAGCAATTTAAAAAAACAAAAAACTATACTGATCCTTTCAAGTAATAAGGATTCAATATGCCACGTGATGTTTATGTAGAAAATTATTCTTTCTTTCCCTGGTTCCTTTGATACTTTTGTGAGACTTACGACTAGTAAAACTAATAAAGGCAGGGGTCATTCTATAAGGGACCAGGAATCTATACCTCTGTAAAAAATTTAATTTCCTCAATAACTTAAGATGAATTGCAATTGATGACTGTAATGATGATAATCATAATGATAAACAGCTGACACATTTATTGACAGACTACTATGTGCCAGGCCCTATGCTAAGCACTTTATATATGGTTTATCCTAACGATAATCCTAAAATATAATCCTCATTTTATTTATCGAGAAGTAAATTTGTCTAATATCACCCAGCAAGAAAGTAGTACAATGAGAACTCAGGTTTGTGTGACCTGTAACCTCAGTTCGTGACCTCTCATTAGCACATCGTATCTCCCTAAAAAGCTTGTACATATATGCACGTGCACACACATATATGTACACACGCACACCCCCCCTGCAGAAAGAAATAGCATACTTAAATTCAGTTCATGCTACCCTACAAAATCACGTTCCCATTAAGAAATTCTAAAGTAACTTTAATTTTAGCTTTCTAAATTCTTTACTTTCAGATATCCATATTTGGAAGTAAGCTAGAGGGTACAAAATCGTTTAAATGTCTTCTTCAGAAAAAAAAAAAAAAAAAGGAGTTCTATATCCTTTTTCTGCACTGGGACATTCCAGAGGCCTTAGCAACAGGAACAGAGTGTGGAATGTTGTGGCAACTTAAAGAAATGAAATAATTTGTTTGAGAAACAGATGTATGTTTCTGAATATTTTTTTTTTTCTTTTTTGAGAGAGAGTCTCACTCTCTTGCCTGGGGCGAGTGCCGTGGCGTCAGCCTAGCTCACAGCAACCTCAAACTCCTGGGCTCCAGCAATCCTACTGTCTCAGCCTCCCGAGTAGCTGGGACTACAGGCATGCGCCACCATGCCCGGCTAATTTTTTCTATATATATTTTTAGCTGTCCAATTAATTTCTTTCTATTTTTGGTAGAGACGGGGTCTCGCTC
>RJWJ010001217.1:117913-130207 GCA_004363605.1 Indri indri | reverse complement strand
TGATTGGCACGCCTCGGCCTCCCAGAGTGCTAGGATTACAGGCGTGGGCCACCGCACCCGGCCAGTTTCTGAATATTTTTAAAGCGTAAATTCACAATCAGCTCATCTGCAACTTAGCATACATATCTCACCCAAATACAGGGAAAAGCTTCATTTACAACAGAAAATAAAATACGGAGTTAAAACAAGTTCATTGTTGAATTAAAAAGGTTACAAAGTTGAACTAAAAAGTTACAAAATATACCTGAGATATGTAACTTAAGCCATTAATTATGTACTTGAAAATAATGAAAAGTTTTAAAATTGTACTTGAATTCATGCATTCTGAACTAATTTCAAAGAACAGATTTTATTGTTTGGGTAAGCCCTAAATCTTTCTCAGGATTTGGGTCACCCCTATGTTCTAATTAGCGGTCCGGGGTCTGATTAATTTAATAGTATACTAGAAGGGATTGGGTTTAAGCACATCAACACATGAGCACATGTGTGTAAGAACTCCACAGTCACATGCAGAATAAAGGCCCTCCCCTGGAAAGCGGACCCAAATGGTGGTGAATATATTTAGTTACTTGGTGTTGCTATCTCCATTTTGAGGACTGTGCTCAACAAGAAAACTTGAATGGCGTAGCAAAGCATTTAACCTTTCCAGTACTCGGAGTGTCTCTCTTCTCCCACGCATCCCAAGCTTCTACATGCCAATGACTCCCACGTTTCTATCTCCAGCCCAGACTGCTCCCAAGCTCTGTCTAGTTTCACATACCCGACTGCCTACTAGACATTGCCATCTGGATTTCTTATATACATTTCAAACAGAACAAGTATGTCCAGGATAACTTTATTCTTGACCCTTCCCTGCTTCTTGCCCCAACAACCTTGTCCCTTTTTGAGTAAATAATACTATCCATCCCCCAACAGCTCAAATTAAAAACCCAAGTGTCATCTCCAACACCTCTGTCCCTCATCACATCCAGGCCACCAACAGTTCTAGTCAGTTCCGTTCTAAAACCTCTGTCCACTTATCTCCATTGCCCTGGCCACTGCCGTAGGGCCTGCCGCCGGCATCCTTCCACTGAACAATGGCAGCAGTCTCCTAAGTGGTCTACAATCCCTTCCACAAGGCTTCCAGATTCTTTAAAATCCTCCAGCAAATCATGTGGCTCCACTGTTTAAAATTTCCTGGTGTCTTCCCACTCCTCTTGGAGTAAAATCGCAGGCCTTACCACAGCCCCCAAGGCCTGCCACATACGCGTTTGCCTCCTTCTCACCCTCTATTCCCTTGTTCCCTACTCCCCTTGGCTCACTTTGCTCCAGGCACACTGACCTCCTTTCTCTTCTCAGACCCAGAATCTGTCCCAGCCAGGCTCTGTCCTTGCTCTTCACAAGATGCCTGCACATTCTTACACATCAGGTCTCAGCTCAGCTGTCACCTTTTCAAAGGGCTGCTCCCTTTCTCCTCCCCAATTAGTCATTCTCTAGCACTGGTATTTTAAGCAGAGCGGCTAAGAGTGTGGGCCACTGTCTATCACTGATTCTTGGCTCCCTTGATCAAGAGAGGCGTGACCTCAGGCAAATTCTATAATCTTTTTGAACTTCATTTTCTTCATTTATCAAATAGTAATGATCATAGTACCTACACTTCACTGGATATTCCACGGGGTAGAAAGACAAAGAGAAGTAATACATGCAAAGTCTCAGAAGGGTACCTGGCCCTAGGAAGTGCTCATTTAATGTCTCCCCATCGCTTGTACGATGGAAGTCATACATCCCCATTGTATTGGTCAACAAACTAGTGCATACAGACATTGAAATCTCACAAGCTAGTGCCCAGGTCTGCTGGACTCATAGCCCTGGCAACTTCCAGCATTCTCCCAGAATCAGCTTCCTCCATGCCACTCCCACTGCCAGTGCCCAAGGTCAGGGTCTGGTGGCCTCCACTAGACAGGTCTCCTAACAAAGCCAGAGTTTCTCTCTCCTCCAATCTCAACCCCCTAGCTGTCAGGGCCATGGACCTGTAAAGCAATAAAGCCACTTCTCTACCTGAAGACCCCTGCTGGCTTCAAAGTGAGACTTGGACCCCTGACCTACTTCTCTGCAAGCAAGGCCTCTAGCACTCTGGCCCCTCCCATCTCTATACCCTGAGTCAATCTGCTCCTTTCTCAAGATTTCCGGTATTCCCAGAACCTGCCCTGTTCTCCCATTATCCTACATTTTGGCCAGAACAGTTCCTACATCATGGAAAGCTTTTTCTTCTCCTTCCTAGAATTCCTACCATTCAGTAAGATCCAGCTCTCTCTGCTAGGCTCCTACTCATACCATTCATACCTTCCATTACACACAGCTCTTCGTTCATTGCTTTACGATTTATGAATAAAAATTTATAAATAAAAACCTCTGTAGCCCTGACAGCAGACTCCTAACCTTGCCTAGCCTGAGAAGGGAGCTCTCACTGTGTTTGAGAAGTAAATGACCAGCATTTGGAACTTTTCTGTATCTTCCAGTTGGTCGTAGGATAAAAACTAAGATCCTCGACCTGGCCCACAGGCCCTGAACAGTCTGGCCCTGCCTCTCTGCATCCAGCTCCTCTGGCCTTGGTTTTATTCCTAGAACACACCATGCTTTCTTCTGTCACTGCACCCTGGCACTTGCTCCTTCTGCCGGAACTCACTTCCCCCAGATCTTTACCTGGTTTGTTGCTTTACGTCATTCGGTTTTAGGCTCAATGTCACTTCCCTGAAGACTTGGCTAGATAGGCCCCTGTTATGTGGTCTCAGAGCACTGACAGCACTGCCACGCAGCACCATTTGTAACTATCCATCTAGCTGTAGGAACCTTAACCTCCTCCCACCAGACTACATTCCGTATCTGTCTTGTTCACTTCTCTGGTGACAACAGTTAATGGTGCCTAACCAGGCTGACAGAAAGCAGCAACAAATATGTGTTAAATAAATATTACTTAATGGATGATAAATGAAATATTAGATTAAGTCCCTGTGATGCCATCATAAGTCAGAAGGTTATAGCTGTGCCTTTATGACATTTAGTGACACATGGTCATCATCTGCTAGAATCGGGTATGCCATTCAGTGATAAAAGTTCAAGTTCAACAGTCTTCCTCGAACACATGGTCTCATACCCGGAGGCAGTTTCTGACAAAATTTCCATGTTTCAGCATCTCATTCTCAAATCCGCACTTTGGCAAATTCTTTTGCTAGTATATCCCATGCAGCGGCTAAGAGCAGTTCCGCAGTCAGACTCCTGGGATTCAAATCCCCACCCTTCCTCTTACTCGTTATGTCAGCATGGTTAAATTATTTAATCTCTCTGAATCTCGGGTTTCATGTCTGTAGAACACAGTTAACAGGACTTATATTTCATAAGTATTACTGTGAGGGCTGAATGAACTAATAATCCATGGAGAGCACTCAGTGCTGAGCATACAGTAAATACTCAATAAATGTCGTCAGCTGAAGAAAAAGAAACAAAAAATTGATGTGTATTAGAAATGTTTGTCTCAAGGGCCCCGATGCTCACTAACTAAACTCACAGGAAATTGACATATAGTGGTCCCCCATTATCTGCAGTTTCAATTACCCTAAAAATAAGAAATGGAAAATTCCAGAAACAGTTCATAAATTGTTGTTGTTGTTGTTGTTGTTTCTGCTTTGTTTTGTTTTGTTTTTGAGACAGGGGTTTCACTCTGTCACCCAGGTTGGAGTGCAGTGGCCCAAACATAGCTCACTGCACCCTCAAACTCCTGGGGCTCAAGTGATCCTCCTGCCTCAGCCTCCTGAGTAGCTGGAACTATAGGCGCACACCACCGTGCCTGGCTAATTTTTCTATTTTTTGTAGATATGGGGTCTCAATATGTTGCCCAGGCTGGTCTTGACTTCCTGGCTTCGAGCTATCCTCATGCCTCGGCCTCCTAAAGTGCTAGGATTACAGATGTGAGCCCCCACACCCAGCCTCATAAACTTTAAACTGTGCACTGTTTTGAGCAGCAGGATGAAATCTTGTGCCATCCCACTTCACCCTACCCAGGACATGAATCATCCCTTTGACTAGCATCTCCATGCTGTCTATGCTACCTGCCCATAAGCCACTTAGTAGTTATCAGTTATCAGATGGACTGTTGTGGTACTGCTATCACAGAGCTTGTGTTCAAGGAACCCTTATTTTACTTAATAATGGCCCTGAAGTACAAGAGTAGTGATGCTGGCATATTTTTATAATTGTTCTATTTTATTAGTTGTTAATTTCTTACTGTGCCTAACTTATAAATTAAACTTTATCACAGATTATGTATGCATAGGAAAAAACATAGTACATATAGAATTTGGTACTATCCTCGATTTCAGGCATCCACTGAGGGAGGGTCTCGGAAAGTATCCTTTGTAGATACGGGGCACTACTGTATACACCAAATGGCAACTATTTCACAATGCAAGCTCAACTCTCATGTGGTCTGGTACTCCAATTGCTGACCAGACTCCTCCCTGTAGGCCATGCAGGGGAGAGGCAGAGGAGACATGCTGAGGCTCCAGCTGCAGAGAGCCAGTGGCTTCGCCTTGGAAGCCAGGGAGCACCCAAGACTTTCAGCAAGGAAGTCAAATGATCCAGAATGTAACTCTGGCTTGAGTGTGGACCAACTTAGGTAAGGAGGGTGGCCCTCAGAGGCTAATGCAAAAGTCAGAGTGAGATAGTAAGAGCATGTGCAATGAAGATGAGGGAAACCAGACTGAGGACATGATCTAGGGGACCCTGCAAAGAGCTCAGGAGAACACAGATATGGGGATGAGGCAGAGGGAGGAATCCAAGGATGAGTCTGCAGTTTCTTCCTTCTTCATTGCAGCTAATGTAGATGCATGGAGGGCTGGAGATGCAAAATGGAAGAACTTAGTTTGCTATGGCAATAGAGCACAGAGATTAGTTAAAGCCACAGCCTCTGAAGCCAGGCTGGCTATGTTCAAATCCCAGCCCTGCTACTTACTAGCCTGTACCTCGGTCTCCTCTTCTATAACGGGTAAAGCCATAGTACTACCTCACAGATTACTGAGAGAACTGAACGAATTTATATAAAATGCTTATGGTAATGACCACCACACTGTAAGTACTTTGGAAGTATAGCCATTTTTATCATCTTCCCCATCATCCTCCTTTGATCTTTGAGCTAAAAGTGGCTGTGCTTCCCCAAGCCCATTCCACACCCGCCACCTCCCTCCAACAGTCGCAGTGATGCTTTTAAATCATAAATGTCACTTGGTCCAGTTAATCTCCTTAGTGGTTCTCCAATGTAGTCAGAATGAAAACCAGTGCTTCGAAGGCCCTGTCTAACGCCTGCAACCTTGGCACAGTGTTCTCTTCACTCTCTCCACTCGGGTATTCTGGGCTTGACAGTTACACCAGTCCCACTTAAAGGCCTTTGCTAGTTCTATTCCCTCTGTATGAACGCTTCACCTGGCTGGCTCCAGGTCTTAGCTTACATTGCATCAGAAAGACTTTCCCTGACCACCCAATTTAACAGATGTCCCTATCTCTTCAGGCAATTCTCTCTCATTAGTTATTTCTTATTTGTGTTTGAGCTCTCTCTCTAGGATTTTAACTCCATGAGGGCAGGAGCCACATCTGCATAGCACAGTATCTGGTACACAGTAGGTTCTTTACAAAAGAATTTGAGAATGGCTTCTGGAATCACTCTGCCTAAGTTCAAATCCCAACTCTATCATTCACTAGGAGTGTGACCTTGGGTAAGTCACTTTGCTTTAGTATCCTCATACTGAAAATGGGGATGATAATAGTAGCTACCATAACAGGTAGTTACGAAGATGAAAAGAATTAGCATACAAAAAGCCCTTATAACTGTGTCTAGCATAGAGCATGTGCCAGGTATGTAACACTATTATAATTATTTCTATCTTTACTGTCAGTGGGATATGGTGGCCACTCTGCTGGGCTGCAGCCACCACTTCCTATAATACTATGTATTACTTTGCATCGTGTGTCAGGCATCGTGGCAAGTACTCTATATACATCGTTCATTCATGTATTGAATAAATAAATGAATGGCTACTATGGCTACGGCACTATTCTAAGTATTGGATATATATCAGTGAACAAAAATCACAACAACAACAAAAACAAAACCCTGAGAAACATTAATACATATAACAAAAACAATTAAAGTTTACAATCACTGAGTGCCTCCTGTGTTACAGGTATAGTGCTATTAACTCATTTGACCTCCCACTTCATAAAAAAAGCGAGTGAGGCATAAGGTTGCCTGCCTTGCATCACAGAGCCCGTAAGCAGAGCAGCTGCAAGCTGAAGGTGGGCTACTCCAAGGTGCATGCTCGTTACCACCTCACTACATGAGCCCCTCCACTGCGTGCACACTGCCCACCTGGAATCCTTCTCTGCCTCTCCCAGGAAATCCCTGCTCTGCTGTCTCATTTCATTAAAGTCAATCAAGGCGTTCTTACCCGACAGCGGACTTCTGCAGGTACTTCTAGAGGGTCTGCTCTCATTGCTGCTCAAAGATTTTCTGAGACACTAGGACTCTCAGCCTCATTAGTGTTGGAAATATCACTTCTAAGTAACCTGAGAGACATGAAAAGCTGGTTTCCATATACCTGATGTTTTACTATAGTCAGTCTAAAATTTATTTCAACTAGTGGATCTCAATAGCGGGTAACCAAAAGTAGCATCGATGATACTTTAAAAGTTTTTCATTGCTGTTAAAGGGGTGTTAGAGTCTCAACTGGGGAAGGAAAAAATAGAATTTCCACCTTCCACAAGCACATCTCCAAATTCCTATCATCTACTCCAATAATTAAAGGGAAGTGGATTTCTCTTTCACCAAAAAAAGTTAAATGATGGAACCAACCAGAGATAAAAAAGGCCAATCAGCAACCTGCCAAAATGTGTGAGGTTTGGCCCTGTCAATAAATATTGGATTTAAATAAAGAAAAGTGAGATGTTTCAAGTAAAAAGCAACCAACAAAGCACCAGAGGCCCAAAGAGCTAGAGAGAAGAAAATACTCCTGTCAAATATTTATTAACCACCAACTACAAAAGGCCAATATTACCATAGTGACCCTCCACAGTAAGAGTCACAAGTGCATATGTTATCATTGCTTGTACTGAAATTGAGATGTAATGCCTTGGATAGAACAGAGAAGGCAAATACCAAAATCCTGAGGAATCTGGGTTAGGGAAGGTAGGTATGGTGACAACAGCAACCAACATGGCAGTACATATGACAGGCTGTCCCATGTTCCTTAAGCTACTTCCTAAAATACCATCAGCAAATTCTGACCTTTTAAATCAGAAACCAAGCCTTCGATGCCATGTGTCCTAAATCTGGAAGTGCCTGCCAAAATTCTTACTAAATCTTACCTGCATTCCTACCATTTAGCTAACCGTATAACCTAATGGTAGGATGTGGGCTCTAAGAGTCTTACCACTTAGCTAACTTTGTAACCTCCAGCAAGGTACTTAACCTCTAGGCA
The DNA here is from genome assembly GCA_004363605.1 of Indri indri. Classification (NCBI taxonomy): domain Eukaryota; kingdom Metazoa; phylum Chordata; class Mammalia; order Primates; family Indriidae; genus Indri; species Indri indri. Next base: position 122,702 of record RJWJ010001217.1, on the reverse strand, counting down.
CACAATTTCTATATTTGAAAAATAATGAAAACAATAATATCAACCTTAGTTGATTGTCACACTGAATAAGATAATCCATGCAAAATGCTTAGCTCTATGTCCAACAGCAAGCAGAGTGTATGTAAGGGTTCAATAAAGAACAGTGTTTATTATTATCATTATTATTGTGGTTATGGTTACAATCTCATGACTCAGCTAAGAATACTATTCCTTTCTTTGTTCAAATGGTAGCCAATATTGCAACACCACATCTACCACGTATCTTATATATGAGCTGCAGAAAATCCGTGGCTCTCATACAACTAAGAATAGAACTAACCATGAAATGGCATTTGCTATTGACCTACCTTTATGTTTTAAAATCGTTAGGGCAGGATTTATGTCTGCTATTTTGCTATTTGTTTTTCAAATGTATTGATGTCATTTTTTGTTCCTCTATCCTTCTATAATTGCCTTCTTTTGTGTTAAACTGGTATTATCTAGCATATCATTACAATTTCCTCATTTTTAAGTTTTTTTCAGCAATTGTTCTGGGGATTACAATCAACAGCTAACTTCAGACAACACGGTTGGAATTTAAACCAACTTAATTTCAACAGTATATAAAAATTTTGCTTTGATATAGTTCTAGTTTCAGCCATACTTTGCTGCTTTTTTGCTTGTCCCGTAATTTGTTCTTAAAAACTAGACAATTTAATTGATATAATGTGGCAACTCTGGAAATCAGATCTACCTGTCCCTGTCTGTTTGGTGACCTTCCTGGACTAATTGTGTAAAGTCTGTGTTCTTTGACATATGTGATGAGTCAAGTCTCTGCTTGGTTAGCTTAGTGATCAGCTAACTATTGGACAGAGATTTCCTTAAATGCCTTGACCCTGTTAAGACTCCCGGCCTTTCCTGAGGGGCTGGGTGTGTGTGTGTTGGGTTATGCCTTCAATGCTCCCGCAAGGAGTTTATTACTCTGCTTTAGCCTTCACTTCCTGCTTTTATAGAGCCTTAGGGTCAGCTAGAAGTGAAAGATTAGGGTCTTCTCAGTTTTTTCCTGGGCATGAGCACTGTCCTACACATGCATGTGATTTTCTAGATTCCCAGGAATATGTTGGATCTCTTTAAAGCTCTCAAATGACATCTCATTTCCTAGTGTTTCCTGCTGACTTTTCTGGTCAGCCTCTTGTGAGCCTCAGTAGGCATTATGGCCTCAAGCAACTGTGATGTTAAACAATCATACCCTAGGGACAGGGCACAGAATGAGCTCTGAGTGAGCCCCAAAAAAGACAAGTCCTGAGAATGGACCTTTTAAGGGAGCTATCGGATAAGTCAAACAGTGACAATTCTCGCAGAAGAGGGCTTTGCGGGAGCTCCAAACCCATTCTGTCCCCTTCAGCAGCTGTTAGCCTGCTGGTTTTCACAGCTACCATAGTTGTGAGGCTGCTGATTTTCAAAGATACTATGGAGCTGGGGAGGAGAGGTTGCAATAGGGCTGGTTAAAACACTACTATACTTGCAGAGATCCGGCCATTTTTCTTGAATAAATGCTTGTTAGATCTTGCAAGCCTGTGGGGTTGATTTTCAAAATTATGAAAAAGTTGATTTTGACAATTCTTGCCAGTGTTCTCATTGCTTTTAAGGCAAAGGAAATTTTCAGAGTTTTGTACTCTGCCATTTGAAGTGCTTAATAGATGCATTGTAATGGAGGATAATATCATTAGACTGCTTATAATTATTTTCAACATTCCTCAGACTATAGTGTGGAGAAGGAAGGTGCATGGTTCAAAAGCGGAAGCGAGGAGGCCAGTCAAGGAGCTATCTGCAGCAATACGGGCAAGAGACACTGGGTAGCTTAAACTTGGGCATGGCAGTGTAATAGCAGAGAAAGGATTCAGAGATATTTATAAGGAACTGTTGACATGACATGGTAATAGCCTGGATACATGCCTGATGAGGAGAATGATGCCATGTTTCCCATCCTGCAGAACAGGATGGATGGGTGGTACTCATCTCTGAGCAAGAATCCTGGAAGAATGCCAGGTCTGAGAATGAGGAGCATATACTTGGGACATAATTCTAAGCACCTCTGAGACATCCAAGAAGATACCAAGGAAGCCATCATCTTAAAGATTCTCCGCTAATTTTAGGCAAATGCTTTGTAAATCAAATCCTAAAGCTTTATTTCTGCCATATGCAAAAAAAAAAAAAAAATCAGGACTGAAAAAAATAGGTAAGGCATATATACTAAGTGTCAGTAATTCGCTTATTAAAAATATGGTTCTAAGAATGATAACTCTGCATAAACGTCTGAAACTACTCCTTGCTTACACTCAAGTGAATTAAAGTTTTTCCCAAAGGTACCCTTATTTAAAGAAAAGTTACAGTAAAAATAAAGATAAATTTCCCATGTCTAAAAGATTCTATTAGACTCATACACACGTCAATTTAATGCTTTCATTGATGCTTGTGAAAAACCACTCGAATCAATCAGACTCCTTCACTCCTCCACTCATTCCACAAATATTCATGGTGTCTCACAGTTGATGTCATTTGGGTAGACCTAGAGGGAGATAGCTGGGAATAAATAGGTCAGACTAGGTCTCTGAAATTCGAATTGTCCTTTTGGTTTTAATGCCAACTTTTCTGGAATATTGTATTTTTTTACTTCTGAATGAATTTTCTCTGGGCCTCACTTTATGCATGAAACTCATTTGTACAGCTGCTTTCTCTGGTTTGGAAGGGGAAGGAGAGAGATTTGTAAGGCAACACTGAAGAGGGGAAAGGGGAGCATTAACTGCTGCTTAATTACTTCAACTCCTAATCCCTCTTAATATTACAAAGGCTTTTTCTGTTTAAACAGATTAGGTGAAGTTTATTACCACTGGGAAATACTTAAAGGCAAGTGTTTTTTTTTTTTTTTTTTTTTCATTGTTAGTTCATTTGCTCATTTCTGTTTCAAAAACTAGAAGACCTAATAGCAATACTTTCACAAGAAAGTTTTATGTATTCTCTTATCTCAGTTTTACTTCTTCAGACTTTGCAGTTTCACTCTTTTTCCTTCCAGGGGAAACTGGTCAACATACCTGAACAAGGTACTCAAAGCTCACTTACCACAACTGTATGCAAACAGATGTGGTTGGCAGATAACACCCTGAGCAGCCACAGTTCAGAATGATGTCTCGAGTTAAACATCTATTTCTCTCCAGATTTGTTTTGTCTTGAGTGCTTCTAAAGTAAAAGGTCAGGCAAATGTTTAAAATATAATAACAGCCACCATGTCAAACATTTATTGAGCACTTAATGGGCCAGATGGTGTGCTAAGTACTTTACATGCTTTATGTTACATAATCCTCACAACAAACCTGTGGTATAGGTACTGTTCTTAACCCCCTGTTTACAAATGAGGAAACAGGCATGAAAAGATTAAGTGCCCACGATCACACAGCTGGCAAGAGGTAGGGCTAGGGTTAAAGGTTAAATCTAGTTGACTAGATCCCAGTGTCTAAACCAGCATGCAATGATATCGCAGAACTTCATTCCTTTTTCCAACAAGTCCTTACTAAGAATCCTACTATGTTTCGCCCCTAGGGAAGAATAAACAAGAACTAAAAAAAATTCAGCCCTTACAGAACTGATAAAACTTCTTACATTGCAAAAAAATGTTTAAGACATTTGTGTGTACAAAACTACTTATCTAAGTTTCTTTATACATAATACTACTTAAAATTCGCCACTGGCCTAATAAATCTCACCCAAGATTATGGTATACAACAAATTATAACAAAAATGCTTTTAGCAGGATTTGAAGGTGGGATCCAAATATGTCCAATTGAGGTAAAAAGTATGCAAGTATTTTTTTTTTTAAACATGACAATCCACATTTTCTCCTCCCATTCAACACATAAGGAAGCACTTGAAGACAAGAGGGCAAAAGAACCTTATGTACTATACTAATACACAGAAACCAATAGAAACTACTCTTTTCCCCTACTAAGACTTTGTTCTATTTTATTTTAGTCAACATATTTCTGTTCTCCCTCATTTCAGAAAAACAGCCGACACATCACCCTATTTGCATCCATGCTTATCAGTAATGACATGGCCATATCTCTGCCAACAGTTGGTTAATTAATTTGTACCCCCATCTTCTGGCAGCCTGCCTATGCAACCAAAGAGCAAAAATAATTACACTAGGCTAGGCAGGAACATTTTCAGTCTTCTTTTTGAGACTTCTTATCATGGGATTTGTTGCCTTTTTTTAAATGGGTTTGAGTTATAGAACACTTACAAATCAGATTATAGTAGTTAGAAAATAATAATGTTTCTGTTCTTCATATCAGAATATTCTACAGGGAAGGAAAGCGGCAGACTAGAAAATTGGACAACCAGTCAAAGGCACAAAATAACAAAATGTGGGCTGAGTAGAATCATGGATGAAGAAAAATCATGCTCTGTTCCAGGGGAGAACTTCATCTCTTTCATTACGCTATAATCTAGGCTTAATCTATCAACAAATATTTACTTAGAACTTTCCACAGGCAGTCCCCTACTTTCCTACACAAAACCATATGTGAGAAAGTCAAACAGGAGATTATTGGGATCCAGTATGCCCCACCTCAAATCACAAAATTTCTAATTAGATCTCACCTTTGAGACTCAGTCTCTGGGGATGTATTTCTAGCACTTCAAAGGTGAACACAACAGTCCCTTGGCTAGCTTACGCCCACCTAACACACTATTGAGGTAATATCCCTCTGCATGCCTGATGATTTTCCTCTGTCTTTTTTTTTTTTTTTTTTTT